>MU185216.1:10092-55334 GCA_016904865.1 Pissodes strobi | reverse complement strand
TAAGCGTTCCCGTACTTTTTACTAAAAATGCGTTGTTGTCACATCTCGGCAATTAAAAGAGATGCAATGTTGAAAATTTGGTGTTATACTAAATTTGATACGCCCAATTTATTGCAATAAAAGCAAATGGGGCGTTCCATTTAAGATAACAAAATGACTCCGTGTAGCGCAAAACTGGGAAATCTGGCAACGGTGCCTATATCATGGTTTAATTCTGCATGCCCGGAAACCTCCAGGTACCGAATTTTGTAAATGCAGCTTGAGCGATTTTGAAGATATTTAAGCGTTCCGGTACTTTTTAATTTTACTAAAAATGCGTTGTTGTCACATCTCAGCAATTAGAAAAGATAAAATTTTCAAAATTTGGGGCCTTACTAATTTTGATACGCCCAATTTATTGCAATAAAAATAAGTGGGGCGTTCGATTTAAGATAACAAAATGACTCCCTGTAGCGCAAAACTGGGAAATTTAGCAACAGTGTCGATATCATGGTTCAATTCAGCATGCCCGGAAACCTTTAGATACCGAATTTTGTAAGTGCAGCTTGAGCGATTTTGAGAATATTTAAGTGTTCCGGTACTTTTTACTAGAAATGCGTTGTTGTCACATCTCAGCAATTAGAAGGGATACAATTTTGAAAACTTGGGGCGTTACTAAATTTGATACGCCCAATTTATTGCAGTAAAAATAAGTGGGGCGTTCCATGTAAGATAACAAAATGACTCCGTGTACCGCAAAACTGGAAAATCTGGCAACAGTGCCGATATCATGGTTCAATTCAACACGCCCGGAAACCCCCAGGTACCGAATTTTGTAAATTTGGCTTTAACGATTTTGAAGATATTTAAGCGTTCTGGTTCTTTTTACTAACCCTGTATATGAGTTCTACATGACAAGAAATGTTTAAATAAAAGAAAGTTAATTATGATCTTCATCTCTCTTCTGGAGGCACTGATAAGATATGGTGTGGGGAGAATTGTATAACTATGCTCTGTACAAATTAAATATAGTACAAAAATACATTTTTAAAGCTTATAAGAAAAACAGATTATATTCATCAGGCCTTGTTATATATATTATGGTTCTAGTGTCAGTAGTTTGTTTTAATGAACAAAACACTAGAACCATATATAAAACAAAAGTATGTTCTTATACAGAGTGCTACAAATTCGTTTCTTTGTATGGGTATCTCAAAAACCGTAAGAGATACTAGGTCGGTTAAATTGGGGCAAAGTTGCACAATTTAAGGTTGATTGACATGCCGTCGAGAAATTTAGAAAATTCCGTCTACTTCCGGAGATATCCGTAAAATACCGAAACTCATCTATTTTATTTTTATTTTTTCCTGCCTTTGTTTGAAGAGATAAAGTAAAATAAATGTCACATTCTTATTGCCACTTTTTCTCCTCTACAAGCTGGCGGTATCAAATTTTAAATCCGACGTTTCGCTTTCGGACCCCCTTCATCAACTTAATTTTTTTAAATACGGTCCTGGATTTTTTATCTAATTTTTAAAAAGCCTTTGGTCTCCCGAAACCAACGATGTATCACACTTGTCCAATAGTGGTAACAAATATTGTCATAAGTGAAATTGGGTCAGAAAAGATCGCCCCATCTAACACATTATCTCTTATGGAAAAATCTAGATTTGTTGATTTATTGATAATATTTCAATTTTATTCTTTGGACCACCTAATAATTTCTTAATGCTAAACTGACTTTGATATCCTAATTTTAAACCTACTTCCTTAGGTACTTTTTGAAGTCCTCTAGTATACTGAGGATTATATGGTATCGAGACATATTTTGTATTTTCATCCTGATTAATGAAAGAAGTGGAATCACAAATTGTCTCTAAACAAATGCCTATTAATTATCTATTTATTAAGTTAGTATTGAAATCATTAACTTTCACTATATTCTTAATTGTCTCCTTTTCATTATGAAATCTTTCTCTGCTGAGACGAAAGTTAACCATACGGTGGTGTACTAAAAAAATTAAAGCTGGCCAATTTGGGTTGGTCGCAGTGGAAGGAGTCATTAGGAATATATTGGTTAGTTGTAGTACTTTTTCTATAAATATCAAATTCTAATGTGTTATTATTGTTCCTAATCACTAAAGTATCTAAAAATGCGGTGGTGTACGAAAAAAATTAAAGCTGGCCATTTTGGGTTGGTCGCAGTGGAAGGAGTCATTAGGAATATATTGGTTAGTTGTAGTACTTTTTCTATAAATATTAAATTCTAAGGTGTTATTATTGTTCCTAATCACTAAAGTATCCAAAAATGGAAGTTGGCCATTGTTCTTGACTTCATAAGTAAATTTAATGTTGGGGAAACGGTTGTTTAATTTGGTTACAAAATCCTGGATATTAGCGGTTTTTGTGTCGAAAATCGCGAAAATGTCATCCGCATACCTGTACCATACCCTTGGAAATATTTGAACTCCTGACCGATTTCATTTTCAATTTTACTCATGAAAAGATTAGCTAAGAACGGCGATAAACAGTTGCCCATTGCCGTGCCTTCAAGTTGTTGGTAATAGTTATTTTGATATTGAATATAATTTTGATCCATGCAAAGTTTGGTTAAAGTTAAATATTCTTGTTAGATTTCGTTATCAAAACTATTGATCTCAAGTAATTCATCAAGGTATTGCATGGTCTGTGGAATTGGTACACTAGGGAACAATGAGCTAACATCAAACAAGATTAAACTTTCACCTTCATATGGAACCATAATGGTCCTTTTAATTAATAATTGTTGCCAGGAGCCTGTCAATGCCCGACGTAAGGCGTGACGGCGTATGAACGCGAGTGGGAAACTAGCATTTCAAATTTTGCAACGCCGTCAGCGATTCTGATTGGCTTTGTGCGGGCACAGGCTAACGGCACAGCTTATAGATTATCCTCTGTGTACCGCCTTATGTTGAAGGGCGACCATCCATATAGCCCGAAAAAAGGATTTTGAAAGACAGATCGAGACGAGACGTTGATAGAAGGGCAACGGCCAGTCTGCCGCACTCGCGATTTTGTCCACGTAAGAATAACTCAATGTAACAATTTGGTATCAAAAAAATATAATAGGTGGTAAAAGTGTATTGTTTGATTCAAGCATAAAAGTTGAATACAGTCGACTAAAATCGAAGAAATATAAACAGTTCCCTAGGCGTCAAAGCCTATCGGTGATATTTTCCTTTTTATTAGGAAAATCTCAGTTTTTTCTGTACGTAGTTGTAACCGTCTCGCCACTCTAAGAATTGCCGTTTAAGCCACTTATCAGAATCTGTGTGCTGACTGCCACCATCAGCCTCACTTCTACGAGTTTGATTTCCAACAGGATCGAGCCAAGTACTAATACCTGCGCTACTATGTTGCTGATTTTTTTTTAGCCATCTAGGATTCTGCACTGTTGAACGCATCTTTGATATCCAAAGTTATAACGGCGCAGAGGCACCTGTTTGCACAGTAATAGATTGCGGCCTTAACTTCTCTGGTACCCTGTATGTATTCACCTTCTAACGTTCTTTTCTAAATCCCAACTGTTTTTAAGATAGATTCCCCATACAGTTTGTCATCAACTTTCAGTAGACAGATCGGCCCATCAGAGCCTGGATTTTCCAAGGGCTTTATCTCTCCTCAGCAATGTTGTCCGTATTCAATTCCATTAATTTTATCTGTAGTATATATTCCTGGGGAGGGGGGTGCTTGTTTGATTGACATTCGTTCCCGATGCCTTATTGTTTTTTAGTTTGGAACAATCTATTTTCAGTTTACCCATTGTAAACTTGGTAAAAAGTATCACATATTTATCACAGTTAAATATCACAACCGGAATAGACGTTTTACATCATTCGTTGTTTACATTGCCATTTTAGTTTTTGGCGCAGACCAATAAACATTTATAACACTTACATACATTTTATATCCACATCCCCATATATTACAGTCAATATCATCATATCAATTCCCAGCCGGCTATTTTTACTGTTTTGAAGTGAATACTTCTTTGGTTTCATGACAGCGATATTTCAAGGCCACGCCACGACACGGTATACGAAATGTTCGCCTCGCAAGGGAGATAGAGTATATGCCTGTAATGTGAAAGAGAGAGAGAATGAAATAAAGTCGGATGGCATGGCAACAAATTGCGGAAGGATCTGGACCGATTAGGCTCATTCATATCGCGTTTGGTTTGACGCTCGGAGTGTTCCAAGTACGCTTTTTATTTTTGTCTCTCTTTGGACTTGCCTTTACCGAATAGAGAGCGAGAGAGACAGCGATAGTACTAGGAGTGCTCCGACCGTTAGCCCCGTTTCACACGAGTCCGACATCGGATATTCGATTATTTATAATGTTCACACCTCTCCGATTAGCACCCGGTTTGAATATTGTTTATTATTGAAAAGTGTTTTAGTTTCGTTTGTTCCGTCCACCATGGATCAACAACGCATAATTGCACTTGCGATTCTATATCGCATGATTCGCCATAAAATAAGAAGGCAAAGGATTTATTGGGTGCATCCAATTAATTTAAAAATAGAACAGCTAGGAGCTTTTTATACA
The DNA here is from genome assembly GCA_016904865.1 of Pissodes strobi. NCBI lineage: Eukaryota > Metazoa > Arthropoda > Insecta > Coleoptera > Curculionidae > Pissodes > Pissodes strobi. The sequence continues at coordinate 50,768 of MU185216.1, read as the reverse complement.
TTGTCCCAGATAAACCCACACCAGATGCGAAACCTCCCGCCTAACGCATGAAACAAGAATTTGTTTAAAGCTCCGCCTCCTTGGGATGGCCAGCCATCCCGAGAAATAGTCAGGGCAAGCTCTAGTGTGATTCTAAACGCGAACCACGCGAGTCTTTTGGTTTAGTCCGAGAGCGTTACGAAAAATAATTAATCTTTATTTTATTTTTGTTAAAAATGCCTGGTTATAAGTGCCTTTATTTGAATTGTTCTACTAGAAGTAGTGGCGATAAATCATTATTTAAATTACCCCACGCTTTTGAAAGGTATGCATAAAAAATATTGTTTAATGCACATTCCAGCATACTTATTTCCAAAATTATTGCATATTTGAAATCGAATGAGCACGAAATTCAATTAAATCTGAAAACTGGCAGATACAAGGTTATAGTTAAATCTTTTTTAAATCCAACTAATGTTATACAGTGTCCGCCAGAATATTGGCCACATACGGGAAATTTTTTTATTATTATGATATCGGAACTTTTGTTTTAACCAATCAATTCTGCATGTCTGACAATCTAAAAATGCATTTTAACATTAAAAATGTTTCCGTTTTCCTAGTATAGGGCCTAAAATCGTGAAAAAGTGCATGCTACATTTGCCACATTCATGACGTCATACGCGTGAGAGATCGTGTTAGTTTGTTTATTTAAACCTAAATTTGATTAAAACGTATAGGAATCGGTTCAAATGGCTAAAATAAATTGGAACTAACTGAAAATAACCGAAAGTTTATTGAACGACTAACCAAAACTAACCAAATGCACCAAAACGAGCTAAAACGTATCGGAACAGATTACAAAAATTAAAGTAAGATAAAACTAATCGAAACGAAGCCAATTTTGGCGACTATCAAAACTAACCGACAACATTAAATTTGATTATAACGTGTCGGAACCGGTTCAAATAACTAAATAACTAAAATAAATTGGAACTAACTGAAACTAACCGAAAGTTGAAACACATTAAAATTGCTTATAACGCACCGAAACCGGTTCAAATGACTAAAATATATTAAAACTAACTGAACTTTACCGAAAGTTGATTGAACGACTAACCAAAAGTTACCAAAAGCACCAAAACGGGCTAACACGCATCGAAATAGATTTAAAATATTGAAGTAAGTTCAAACTAATCCAAATTAACCGATTTTGATGACTAACCAAAATTAACCAAAAACATTAAAAATGCTTATAACGTCTCGGTACCGGTTAAAATGACTGAAAAAAATTGGAACTATCTGAATTTTACCTAAAGTTGACTAACCAAAACTAACCAAACGAAAGTAAAAGCATCAAATCGGGCTAAAACGTATCGAAATAGATTAAAAATATTAAAACTAATCCAGATTAACCGAATTTTGGTGACTAACCAAAAATAACCGAAACCACTAAAATTGTGTATAACGTATCGGAAATGGTTAAAGTGATTAAAATAAATTAAAACTAACTGAAATTAACTGACAGCTGATTGAACGACTAACCAAGACCAAAAGCACCAGAAAGGGCTAAAACATATCGGAACATATGAAAAATAAAAATTTTAAGGTAAGTTGAAACTAACTTTAATTAACCGAATTTTGGCGACTAACTAAAATTAACCAACATTTTTAAAATGGTTATGATGTATCGGATCCGGTTCGAATGACTGAAATAAATTAAAATTAACTAAAACTATCCGAAAACTGATTGAATGACTATCCAAAACTAATCAAAAGCAAGCATAAACACCAAAAAGAGCTAAAACGTATCGGAACTGATTAAAGGTATTAAAATAAGTAACTAACTCAAATTAACCGAATTTTGACGACTAACTAAAAGTAACCAAAAACGTTTAAAATTGGTTATAACGTATCAGAACCTGTTCAATTGGCCAAAAGAAAATTAGAACTGGCTGAAAGTATCCGAACGTTGATTGAATAACTAACAAAAACTACCAAAAAGTAACTAAAAGCATCGAAACGGGCTAAAACGTTTCGAAATAGATTAAAACTATGGAAGTAAGATAAAACTAATACAAATTAACCGAATTTTGATGACTAACCAAAAACACTAAAATTGGGTATAACGTATCGGAACTGGTTCAAATGGCTAAAATAAATTAAAACTAACTGAAAATTAGCCTTTTCTGGTGCTTTTAGTTACTCTTGGTTAGTTTTGATTAGTCGTTTAACCAAGATTCGGTTAATTTCAGTTAGATTTAATTTATTTTAATCATTTGAACCGGCTCCGTACGTTATTTCCAATTTTAGTTTTTTTGGTTGGTTTTGGTTAGTCATTCAATCAACTTACGGTTACTTTCAGTTAGTTCCAATTTAATTTCGTCATTTGAACCGGTTGCGATGCATTATAACCAGTTTAAAAGTTTTTGGTCAATTTAAGTTAGTCGCCAGACTTCGGTTAAATTCAACTTATCTTAATATTTTTAATATGTGCCAATACGTTTTAACCCTTTTTGGTGCTTTTAAACACTTTTGGTTAGTTTTGGTTAGTCGTTCAATCATTTTTCGGTTGATTTCAGTTAGTTTTAATTATTTTAGTCATTTGAACCAGTTCCGATACGTTATAACCAATTTTAATGCTTTTGGTTAGTTTAGGTTAGTCGCTCATATTCGGTTAATTTCGGATAGTTTTAACTTACTTTAATATTCTGAATCTGTTCCGATACATTTTAGCCCGTTTTGGTGCTTTTATTTGCTTTTGGTTAGTTTTAGTTAGTTATTCAGTCAACTTTCGGTTATTTCTAGCTAGTTCCAATTTATATTAGTGGTTTGAAGCGGTTCCGATATATTTTAATCAAATTTAATGATTTGGTTACTTTTGGTTAGTCCTCAAAATTTTGCTGGTTTTGGTTAGTTTGAACTTATTTTAATGTTTGTAACCTATTTCGATACGTTTTAGCTCGTTTTAGTGCTCTTGGTTAGTCGTTTTATCAACTTTCGGTTAGTTTCAATTTATTTTCGTTATTTGAATCGGTTGCGATGCGTTATAACCAGTTTAAATGTTTTTGGACAAATTAAGTTAGTCTCCAGACTTCGGTTAAATTCAACTTATTTTAATATTTTTAATCTGTGCCGATACGTTTTAGCCCTTTTTGGCGCTTTTGGATACTTTTGGTTAGTCGTTCAATCAATTTTCGTCTGATTTCAATTAGTTTTAAATTATTTTAGTCATTTGAACCAGTTCCGATCACTGATCTACCAGTGGTTCCGATACGTTATAACCAATTTGAATGTTTTTGATTAGTTTAGGTTAGTCGCCAATATTCGGTTAATTTGGGTTAGTTTTAACTTACTTTAATATTTAGAATCTGTTCCAATACATTTTAGCCCGTTTTGGTGCTTTTATTTGCTTTTGGTTAGTTTTGGTTAGTTATTCAATCAACTTCGGTTACTTTTTGCAAGTTCCAATGTATATTAGACGTTTGAATCGTTTCCGATATGATTTAATGAAATTTAATGTTTTTGGTTAGTTCGTGCTTTTGGTCACTTTTGGCTAGTCGTTCAATTAACTTTCGGTTAGTTTCAGTTAGTTCCAATTTATTTTAGTCATTTGAACCGATTCCGATACCTTATGATCAAATTTAATTTTAAATAAACAAACTAACACGATCTCTCGCGCGTATGACAATCATGTGGCAAATGTAGCATGTACTTTTTCACAATTTGAGGCCCTATATTAGGATAACAGAAGCATTTTCAATGTTTAAATAACCTTAAATCGGCATACATTAAAGCGTATTAAAGGAATTTCTGTAAAAAAGTCAGAGCAGCCATAATAACACAAGATTTCCATAACCGCCTGTTGGGAAAAAAGAAAGTGAATGGCTATTGCAAATTCTTATTTTTCCTGAACCAGTCCACAACAAAACACGTTTTCATTTCATTGGTGCAGACCAACTATTTTAATTTTGAAGAACAATTCTATAATCATACCCATATTATTTGGTGCAGGCCGCGTATAACCGCCACGTCAAGGTTAAAGTTGGCCGACGAGGAATTTGCCGATCTTTTACATCTGGTGTGGGTTTATCTGGGACATTGTTTGAAGACCTGCGAGAAAACCGGAAGAAGTTTTTTAAATTATTTTCGTATTCTTCCTTTGATGAGCTGCACAACAAATTAGCCTCTTGTCCCACAAGACAGACCTAGCCTCCACCAAGTTTATTAACTGCTCGGGCAGTCGACTCCAAATTAGAAAGAAAGAACTTCCACTCCAATCTCAGCAAAATTTATCGAGCTTTTGATTATCCCGTAACTCGGCGTAGCTGCTCGCGTTCAATTTGATTACTATGGTCTCCTCTGTCGGTCTACTTCGTTTTTGTAGCCGATGGTATTTGTAGTTTTCTGATATGTGTTTTTATGTGTGTGCAGTCTGGCGGCAGAAGTTTTCTTTAAATTTAGATACCTTTGACTAAATGAAGTTTTTGATAAATGAAAACCAGATAATTCTAAGAGCCTTAATAAGTAATAAAAGTATAATCAAATTTTTGAAAAAGCAAGAAAAGAAACTAAGAACTATCAAAATGAACAAACATAAACAACAACAAACAAGTTGATCCTCCTGTTTTTGTGCATCTCCTAGACATGCTGCCTTGATGCGAAATAGTAGCCTCGTCTTCGTTAAGGTCTGTCATTGTAAATCATCGTAATTAAGTTCATTTGGGCGGAGATCAAGCCAAACCGTTCTTGCTATATTATGATCTTCCAAATATTCGGTAACGTTATTTGCTCCATTTCATTATCCAAATAGACGAAGTTAACCTTTGTGTCTTGAGCAAATGGTTGCACTCGAAGAATGATTATTAATCGCTGCACTGTTTTCTTAGTACGGTTTGTTTCTCCCCAAACAGTAACACGTCCACCGTAAAGTGGTATCTTTCACCCGTCCTTCGCCAAGCCCACGTTCGCCCATCACATCCCATTAGATTGATGAACAACCATGCTCTTTGATCATTCATCTACACACCCCAGTGCCTATGACTCCTAGCGAATGCTAAACTATTATATCGGTGGTCCCTCGTTAACAATGTTCTCGTTCTTCATATTGTTTGGGAAGAAACGTTTTTTTACCAGCGTTTTATAGTGAGCAGGAGTTCTTGTTGAGTGACATGGATTTTTGATTTGTTTTTTCGGTTGATGAGGCACCCATTTGATTATGATGTGATAAAGGAGAAGGGGTCTGAAATGTTCTTTGGATATATTTATCCGGATTGTATTCTGTATTTTGTAATTGTTATATTGTACTGTCTGTTTTCGTTCTTGAATTCGTTTTAATGCCTTACTAGGCCCTACTTAGTGTAACTATCGTTGTGATTTGTGATTTTATCTACTATTTAAGTATAACATGACTTGTGAAAATACAGTTGTGTAGGCTTATCACCAATAAAAATTTGAATTTGAAGTGAAATTTGAAATAACATACATCGTTTTTTCCCCAGAATAGTACAAAATGATTATCAGCTCTTGCCTAGGTTTGACTCTTAATGAGACTACACCATCATTTATGCTATCATAAACAGCGCCTTACCATTCCGTAGATCAGGTAGTCAAATCTCACTTGGTATCGCCGCGCCACAAGCCCCCCACTCTCGTGTCGCTGCGATCCAGTATTGTTCCTTAGTACCTTCTCACTAAGCGTCAGGACTGCAACTAATATGTATGTATATATATACCCAGCTAGAATTATGCTTAGGGTAATATAAACAGGTAAAACTATTTATTTAATCATATGGCCGAAACGGAACCGTGGACTAACTGACTAACTCAGCGTGTGATTCCCCGCTTGGGGATCTTTGTATCTCTTTGTAGTAGTATTTAAAGAAGTTCTGGCTCCCTTGCCAGTTGCCAAATTGAAGCATGGTGTCTATGGGAATATTGTGTTCTCGCTGATGCTACTGCTGACCTGATACTGCCGGGTGGATGTAAAATTCCCGCTTCGTTGAAGGCTGTTCTTATCCATCCAGCTATTATCGGCTACCGGTCTTACCGGGCGTCTGGAGGATATGAATAAATTATTAAGCCCTTTGACTCACGACGACCAGCTGTTGCGCAGATTGTATTGGAGTTTCATCAGAGACTTCTTGAGACTCCCCCTTAAGCAGATGGTTCTGGATGTCGTCTTTGGCTGCCGGGTGTTTAGCAATTATATATTTTATAGCGTTCGTAAAGGGCCATGAGAGATGGTTCCCAGGCATGAGTCCATCTTGGTATTAAATTGCTGAAAAGTGCTGGAGTGCTGATGGAGCTGGGGATTTATGCGCGGGGCTATGAAGACCGGAGCGGCTTGTAGTGTTTGTGCACTTTGGAATATCCGATTTTATTGAAAGAAGCCCTGCCTAATCTTTGGCAATATCTGCCTTGTATTAAGATATGAGGTTTTGGAGGTGGAATGGCAGGCTCTTGTTCTTTTGTAGCAGGGGTGAAGTCAATATTCTTTTCATCATCTGGACGGATTTCTGGACCCAGCCAAGGCAAGTGGTCGAATTGCGTTCTCTTGAGGCATATCTTCCGAGATGAGTGTTTCAGAAACAGAGTCGGGTGGCCCTCGCCTCTGCATAATTGAGGTTATAATTTTTTACTATTCGTGATTCTTTTCCAACGTATCTAATCGGCTTCTTTTCCGTGGCGGTTCTTGTGTGATTACTGGCATTGCTTTCCTGCTCCGAGAACTCGCCCGACAAAAGTGATGAAGCTTCTTTCCTTGAGATCATTAACGGCTTCATGTCTTCCAGGGAGGCCAGGACTATTTCGTTTTGTGCCATCGATCCTGGATTTTTGTCGCTAAGGAAGACGGTTCTGTGACAAGACCAAGGCAAAACGGCCAGCTGAGCATATCACGGTATGTAATCTCGGGAACAGATGAAATGCTCGGATTAAACGCTCGAGCCATGCCCACCGTTGGAAGGGCAAACCTTAATTTATTTAAAATTTATGGATCGACAGAATCGCCTAACACATCGTCTGTATTTATTGTCTCAAGTTTCCACTCTTAAGGAGGATGTTTGGCTGCAAGTGTCTTAATTCTCGCCAGAATTAAATTGTCTCGTGCGGACTCCGCCTCTATGTCGAGTAGCTCCAAGAGAGTATGTACAGCTAATGGCGACGCCATCTGAAAGATGGGAAAAAAACTAGATTGTAAATGCCGTCGCGACGCACAAATCTGAAATATGTCATGTGAATATTTTGTATAAAAATATGAATATTAGAGGCATCAGCGGTACGACTCCCATGGTGGTTATCCACCTGCGATATTAAACATGTATGTGATGGCAACATTTTATTCTTTTTTATGGCAGTGGCACACACTCTAAAGGGAGATCCTATGGCGCTCGATGAGCGGTGTGTGTGCGAAGATGTTGATTGACAAGGTTCTTGGATAGTTGTAGATTATAATTAGTGGGAAACAGATGTCCTGGAAGTGAGTTACACAGTGATGCAGTGCGCCAGACAAAGAAGTTCTTGTAAAGCGATGTTCTAGGTGTTTCTAGTTGTACGACGAACTGGTGCGCTCCTGCCGTCTGTCGTGACTGTCTGACAGGAGTTGCCAGGGGCGGGATTATGGGGGCCAAATCCTGGGAACATCTGCCGTGAAAGTTTCTTTAAAACAGAGACATTTCGGCCAAATGTCTGCGGTGTTCCAGACTATCCAGATTCCGGGTCAACTCCGGGTCGCCGGCGAGACGCACAGCTCTCTTCTGAATGGAATCCAGCAGCTTTAGGGTGTGCTTTGGTGCGGCACCCCAGATATGTGAGCAATATTCTAAGCACGGTCTTATTTACGCTTTGTACAGCAAGAGCAACTGCTGCGGTGTATAGAGTTTTTTGTTGCGAAATAGCGCACCAAGCTTCTGGGAGGCTGAGTTTGCGATGTTAGCAACATGGTCATGCCATGACATATTGCTGTTGACCGAGACACCCAGCAGTCCGATTGACGAGGATGAAGGAATGGTCGATCCTGCCATAATGATGTCAGCGCCCGCTGTATTGACCCTCTTGGTAAACGTTGCTGCTTGGGTCTTTGCTGCATTGAACTGGACCAAATTTCGGTTGCCCCAAGTTTGAACTTTCTCCAGGTCTTGATTAATAGCTGTAATCTGCGGTGGTGAGCCTCAGTCGCTGGTAAGGTTCTGAGCTAAAGTGAGAGACAAGGGTACTGTCATCTGCAAAACTGTAAACAGGATTATTCGTTTCGATCAGCAGGTCATTAATATAGATGAGGAACAGAGTTGGTGAAAGTATTGCGCCCTGAGGCACGCCCGCGTTGATGGTGAATGTGTCCGAGATGTGTCCATCCACTGCAACGTGTAGGGATCGGTTCTTAAGGAAACTGGCCGGTTTGTTGAGCAGTCCGTCATGCCAAGCTCTGTCGAATACCTTTGAAATATCCAACGCAATCGCTCGAGACTCTCCGTAGTTTTCAATTGCCCTACTCCATATATGAGTGACATAGGCCAATATATCTCCTGGCGATCTCTCTTTGCGAAAGCCGTATCGATTATCGCTGATTATTCTGTTGTTCTCGAGGTACTTGAGTAGTTGCTGGTTGACTACACGTTCCATGACTTTGGAGATTATTGGAAGCAAGGCAATTGGGCGATAGTTTGAGGGCGTGGTTTTCTTGCCTTTTTTTGGAACAGGTTGGACTCGAGCGACTTTCCAAGAGGATGGGTAAATCTCTTTTCCATACGAAAGAGAAAAAAGCCTGGAAAAAACGGGTGTTAGTTCGTTGGCGCAGTTCTTTAGCACGATGGCAGGTATTCCGTCCGGTCCTGATGCCTTTTGCGTATCTAGTTCTTTAAGGATTTTGCGAATATCATGGTGATGAAACTTGACTTCTGCCATGGTAGTGTTGATGCTCGATATGGTGGGGAGAGTCTTGCCTTGGGGGACGTCTAAGGTAGAGTGCGATGAAAACATTTTAGCGAGCATGTTTGCTTTTTCCTTGGCTGTAGTCGCCGTGATGCCACGTTTGTCCGTCAAAGGTGGGAGAGACGTTTTTGTAAAGTTGTTACTTACTGCCTTTGCTACCGACCAGAAATTCCTGGAACCACTGAGACATTGCAAAAGTTTATTCCTGATCCTTTGATTGTATTTGTCCTTAGTTTCGTCGATCACACGTTTGCATTCGTTTCTCGCTTCGACAAAATAATTGCGATTTTCAGCGGTCTGATTTTGCTGCCAGTACTTGTAGGCTTGCTGTTTCCTACCTACAGCTCTTTCGCATCTTCTGTCGAACTAGGGCTTTCCTTTTGATGGTAACTTGATGGAATTTGGGATGTATGCTTCCATTCCTGAGGAGATTACTTGCGTGATCTCTTCGCAGCAGACTGACAGGTCGTCAGTGCCAAAGCAGACGTCGAGCCAAGGAAAATCTAGGTAGAACTCCCTTAGATCGTCCCAGTTTGCAGAATTGTAATGCCAGATTTTGCGAGGCAATGGTGGGTCTTTCTGTGTGAGTGGCAATTCACACACCGTTGTAATAAGTTTGTGGTCGGAAGTACCTAATGGCGGACCAACTGTAATTTTGTACTGGTCAGGATTGGTGGTTAGAAAAAGATCCAGAAGAGCGGCGAATTCGCCCCTCTCTGAGATTCGAGTTGGTTCGTTTACAAGTTGAGTAAGCCCGCAGCTGATGGCAAATGCTTCAGCTTCTCTACCTTCGTTGTCGGTCTTGTTGTGATGTTTGAGCCAGTTTGTGTTGTGGGCATTGAAGTCTCCCAGAACGATTATTTCTGAACTGGGGTGATCGACCTGTGTTGAGTCAAAAGTGGTAGCTTGTGTTGAGAAAAAGCTTTGGCAGGCTCTATCGCTCGGAGGGCGATAGAGACAACATATAAACTTGGTTAATCCCTTGGCGGTGAACTTGAGCCACATGATGTCAAGGTTGTTCGGTTCGAGTGTTTCCTCGCGGTGACATGAAAGGTCGCATCGTACAAAAAGGCATATTCCGAACTTATGTCTAAATCGGGTATATAAGTCGTAACCAGGATAGGGATAGTTCACTGTTGTTGTTGTAGAACATACTTGTGTTTCTGTAAGGGCTAGTATGTGTGGTCTATTTGCTTGTAGATGTTGGTGTACCGAATTTATGTTTGTATTTAGGCCTCTTATGTTGCAGAAATCTATTGTAAATTGGTTCGGTATCTTCGCTATCTGTGAAATGCGGAATGAAGGGCTCCCAGGGTCACCCAGCGCCCGGAGATCCGAATGGCCGGGGAGTTTACTTCCGGAATATTTTGATCCTGGAAGCACCATCATGGCCATATATGCCTACTGTGGAAGCCGGGAACACCAGCGCGGAAACGGTACGTGATTTGAGAAACCAATTAGCGCCTCCCAGTTCTGGTGGGGTGGTCTTTCACCGGACGATGCGAGTAGGCGTATGCATCTACCACCTGGGGCCGCTTCCACTGGAAGCATCGGCCCCAGACTCATTGCTCTGGTGGTCCCTAGTCTGACAGGGGTAAAACTGGGGTTTGTTGGATCACTCCCCAGTGATTAGCTCCAGACTTTGTACTCTAGTGTTCTCCAGCCTGGAGGAGGACGATGGTATTTGATGGGCCATATCCCATGGCAACTCGGAATGGCGGGGGCGTCACTCCCCGTAATCAAACTGCTCTCACCAGTTTGACGTTCCTGCCAGCTAATACCATGCAGCTCCTCTTGTCACAAACTGTCATTGATCATCTCCAGACTTTGTACTTCGGTGTTCTCCAGCCTGGGGGAGGACGATGGGATTTGATGGGCCACATCCCGTGGCAACTTGGAATGGCGGGGGCGTCACTCCCCGTAATCAAACTGCTCTCACCAGTTTGACGTTCCTGCCTGCTAATACAATGCAGCCCCTCTTGTCACAAACTGTCATTGATCAGCTCCAGACTTTGTACTTCGGTGTTCTCCAGTCTGGGGGAGGACGATGGGATTTGATGGGCCATATCCCATGGCAACTCGGAATGACGGGAGCGTCACTCCCCGTAATCAAACTGCTTTCACCAGTTTGACGTTCCTGCCAGCTACTTATACAATTACAACCTTAACTTGTAAACTCGTTCGGATGTGCTGCAAAAAAGTTATTTACGATCAAAGCATACGAAAAGTAAAGTTATGATAAATATTTTTATGATTCCTTATGATATATCATTTTATGAGTGGTATTTTACGGTTTTTAACGGAACATGTCAATGACATTCAGCGATATGTGGAGCCGAAGGCTTCGTGATTACGAGTGTACTGTATGGTTTTGACGTCAGTCACATGGATACGTGCAAAATACAGCCGAGCAACGGTGTTTGATTAATAAAATCCAGTGGGCTTTTAAATGCCAATTTCTTTTACCCACGTCATCTGCAACTGATGACGTAAGATAAATTGGCTGCATTTAGTGGTATTTGAGACCATTAGCCGAATTATCAGCTTGTGTGTATTTCTTATTGAATCAGTACAATCCTAGATCATTTGAGAGTAGTGTCTTGTGATTAGTAAACGAATTACAATAAATTGTTAATATTTGTCCACTTTAAAGGATCAATTAAACATATCTTCATATAAGTTACTATATTATATTTCGTTTCTATATTTGTGAAGATTTGCATTATTGTACTAAGTTGTACTATTTTAAATGGTTTTTAGGTGTAGTAACATGTATTGATGATACAAGACATGGTATGGAGGACGGTGATTATGTTACATTTTCAGAGATTGAAGGAATGACTGAATTAAATGGATGCGCACCGATTAAGATTAAGGTTTGTTCCTAAACTTTACTAGGTATTAACCTCTGCCTATAGTTCTTACTGATGCCTTTCTTAAATAGACACCACACAGCATTACTTGGCATCATCCTTATTTATAAAGTAGTTTAGCTTTTAAATACTATCTTCATACTTCACAATATTTTCTATTGAAATTTTGTGCATAATCTATTGATTAAGTTCTATTGTTCTTATTTTGTTTGGCATGGTGAATACATATTGTGAAAAAGCTAATACATTTTAAATAATACCAATCCCATATCCGAAACAGAATAATCAAAATATGTTCATCTTAAATTGGACACACTATGTGGTACATAATGTTGATTGATAATTTTGCATAGGTTTAATTAAAAAAAAGGATATTTAAGTTAATAGCAAAGTCAACTGTAAAAAAGCTGTTATCATGTATCATAATAAATAATGTTTCATTTTATAATGAAATTATATTTATTTTAGGTGCTGGGACCTTATACTTTCAGTATTGGAGATACTACAAGCTTTTCAAAATATGAAAGAGGTGGAATTGCAAGTCAAGTAAAAATGCCTAAAAATATACACTTTAAATCGCTTAAAGAATCTTTGGGAGATCCTGAATTTATTGTAACGGTGAGTTTGTCATTATAGTGTGTGGATTTGAGGCTGGAGCTCACATTTTAGAAACCATATTAGTTTGAATTAGTTAGGTTGAGGTATTTGTCATACTATTGTTTTTCTGCAGCTGTAGATGAATGCGATATTTATTGCACTGGCTTAACTTCTGTTATAAGCTTGTATTGTATAATTTTTTTATTTCTTAGATATATCAATTCGTAGATCATGTATTTATTAGTCAACTAGAGTTTATAAGCAGAGCTGCAGATACTATATATAAGGAAATCCCAAAAAGTTGCCGCTCTTAAAACTGAGATTTAAGACATGATGTTAAACAGTATTCATGATGTTATTTACGAATATTGCTGAAAGAAAATCAGTAAATATAGAAGCGGTTTAACCATGATTACAATAGGAATTTTCAGATTTTCGCATACAGATTATAAAAGTGCATCGATTAATCGTAATGAACTGTGGCTCATACCGCTCATAGTGAACATCCAGTTTTGAATTGGTTGGTGAGATAGTTTGGTCTGAAGCTAGTCGTACCGACCTCAAATCGGAAAAAATAGGTACTAATGATACATACAAAAGCGGTTGAATACCCATTTAAATAAGAAACCTCTTTTATATAGAGTTCTTTACGACGCGCCGACACCGTGATGAAGGCAAATAAGGGAACTCCTCTTCGTCGCAGTCCCATTCATGATTAAGGTTGGCACCCAGATATACAAAACGCGTCACCTGTTCTACATTCTGTTCGTCAATCCTAATTGTTATATCCACATGTCTGTGAGTTATTGCCATGACTTTCGTTTTGCTGGTATTGATTTTTAGCCCGAACTGTTTGCCTATTTGGTTAACTCTGTCTACAACATGTTGAAGGTCCTCAGGGGAGTCCGCCAATATAGCAGTATCGTCCGCATATCTAATATTATCAATCGGAATGCCTTTGATCTTGATTCCTCTATTCTCCTCTTCCAGAGCTAATTCAAAAATCTTTTCTACATAGATATTGAACAGGATTGGTGACAAGATGCATCCCTGGCGGACTCCCCTGGATATATTGAATGTCTCTTTTATATGGGAGGTCAATGTTATTTTTAAAAAATGCCTTTCGCCTGAGTAAATAACATTTTAATGTCATGGTTTGTTTTGGTCTAACTTTACTACCTTATAATCATATTTAGATATAATGTAATTTCTTAAAATAACAACTTGTCTAAATTCACCAATATAGCAATTTGTAATTCTTTAACGTAGGATGTTCAGTAAATAAATAATTTTGTTATTATACAAATGTAAATTATATAAGATAAAATATGTAATGGCCCCGCCCTATTGAACTTAGTGGAAGGTGTGGCCTAAATATTTCGTAATGGACTTATTTGAAGACCTTATTTTTATGTAAGTAACTTTGTTTGGAAGCATTGATCTACAAAAGATGAAAGTTTGAGTCAAAGATAGAGCAAATAAATTCCAAGTTAAAGTTTTTTTGAAGATATGTTGGCTTCTAGGACTCGACCAAAAAGGCCAGAGTATTGTGTTCAAGAAAATCAAAACTTGAACAATAAAAATAAAGTCCATCTACACAGGGATGAAACCGATAATACAAAAATTGGAGTAATCTGTACCGGGCCTGATCGCTCAAATATCAGAGTGGCGAATTCGAACATAGGTGAAAGACTGGCAAAACTATCGTAGATTTATCAGTCCAATCTAGAAATAGAAGGAACAAAACTAGAGGATACTAAAGGAATTAGATCCGAGATTCAGTCATGTGTACAGATGTGAAAAATTACCTTCCAGATTTTACCTTCGCAGGAGTGTTGCTTTTAAGTTAGGAGTCCCAGGAGAACAGTGTAAAGAAGTATATGTCATCAGACCCGACGCGACGGTTGTTATGTGGAAAAGTACACTCCAAAAAATAAACCCGCTTCATTTTTAAATAGAAATTTTGAAATGGGCTGTGCAAATGAATACAATTTTCAGAAAAGCCGACAATTCCAAAGAAGGCTAGTATAGAAGAAACTAAATTTGTTGAAAATAGCTGGGTAGATCAAAAAATACAGGGGACAGATAACCACCATCTGTTCTCTATTTTCTCATTAAACATCCAAGGAGCACATAACAAATTGGAAGAACTATTAGTGCTTCTGGTGGATCTGAACGTACCACAGATTGTCTGTCTAACTGAATATTTCTTCATGGAGTTTGAAAATATTGTTGTGCAGAACTATGAAACGGCTTCTATCTATTCCAGAGGTAGAAAACAAAGAGGTGGGTCAACAATATTAGTGAAAAAGGACTTACAATACGAACTTATAGACAAGTATAACTTTTTAAATTCTGAACAAGACTTCAAACTCTCATGTATTTGAAATGGCAAAGATTATATGTTGTAAATATTTATAGGTCACCCCTTGGTAATGCTGATATATTTTGTGAAAACTTGGATGCAATCCTAACTAGCATGCCCAAAAACGGCAACATAGTGTTCACGGGAGATTACAATATCGACTATTCTCTTGAATCTCAAATGGCACGTAAACTCATTTACAGGAATTACTGCCCACTCTGAAACTACTATTGATTATTTTTTTACAAATTTTTTCTCCAACTTAAACTTAACAATATTACACACTGATTTAAGTGATCACGAAATTATTTTGGCGGACCTTGATCGAGAAACTCAACCTGCTCTATATCGAAGTCATGGTAAATTTTCAAAACCTCTCCCAAACAAACAAGAAAAAATTTAAAAGTATTCTCTCAAATAGGGATTGGATACCAATGTTATCTATACCTTTATGTTCAAAATTTCCATATTTTCAGAATGTGTTTATAGATTCCATTGGATCTGGTTCAGATAAAACAGTGGTTTGATGCAAATAAGCTTGCTCTAAATCTAAAGAAAACAAAATATATGATCTTTAAAAATAAAGCATCTGTAAATTTACATATTAACAACTATAAACTAAATAGAGTGTCAGAATATAAATTTATAGGGATCACCGTCGACAGTAAACTCTCTTGGGAAGTTCATATAAATAATATTACCAAAAAAACTTGCATCGAGCTTATATGCCATACGAGTCACAAAAAGCACTCTAAATAAAGAGATAGCGGTTGAGGTGTATTATTCCCTGTTCGAATCGCATGTCCGATACTGTTTGCCTTTTTGGGGATATGCAACACTAGCACGAACTAATTTAATTTTTTTACTACAAAAGAAGGCTGCTAGACTTATAGCAAATTTATCAAACATGACATCATGTAAACCATACTTAAAAAAACTAAAAATTTTTACATTTTATTTATGCAGCCAGTACACTACAGAAAAAAACATTTCTAAATGGTACAAAATTTACAAATACTAATAAAATACTACATATTACATATACCTAACATTAAAATCAAAATCAAAACCAAAACAAATTACTTAGACTTTAGACTTTAAACTTTAAGATGGCCTTTAACGTGGTTAAACCAATAAGAAACACATCGCAGTCGGAGTAAAATCTATTGTATGTACACATTAAACGGTGTGCAAAAGCATTTAAGCCGTAGTTTGTCCTGTGATACCTTTCGTGAAATAATCGTATTTGTCTTGTGTTTCTACCGGGAATTGAAAATAGTATCAAATTCAACAGACTGCTACAATTTATGTACCCATTTACTAATTTATACAGAAACAACACATGTGCGTTCCTTCGCCGAGTCTCCAAGCTCTGAAAACCGCAGAGCAAAAGTCTTGTCGCATAGGGCACATTTTGATACGGAAAGTGATGTTTGTATAAAAGGTATTTAACGAATTTGTTTTGAACTTTTTCGAGTCTATTGATGTGACAAGCATAACTTGGAGACCACACGACTGAACAATACTCTAAGACACTGCGCACTAAACAACTATAAATACTAGTAAGCGCCTTAGTATCGCCGATGTGCTTTGTGTTCCTCTTAATAAAACCAAGTAGTCTAAATCCTCTCAGAACGATATTGTCAATATGCTGGTTGAATGTCAAACCACTGTCGAATATTACACCGAGGTCATTTAACGATGACACATTTTCAATGACCGAGTCTTTAATTTTATACACCGTTCTGAGAGGATTGCGACGTTTATAGAAAGTAATAGCCTTACACTTGGAAACATTAATATTTAAAAAATTAGCCTCACACCACACAACGAAACTGTCAAGGTCAGACTGCAAGCAATCAGAATCTGCAGAAACAGTATTAAAAAATTTTAAATCGTCTGCATACAGAAGGCAGCGTGACGATTTAAAACAAGAAATGACATCATTTACGAACAACAAAAACAGTACTGGTCCGAGATGTGACCCCTGAGGGACACCTGAAGTTACAAAAATTTCACGTGAAACAGAGCCACAAACAACAACACGTTGACGACGCAGAGACAAATACGACTCAATCCACCTAAGGTAGTACCCCGAAATGCCGATATCACAAAGTTTTTTTAGCAATAAACCATGACAAACACTGTCGAATGCCTTAGAAAGGTCCGTATTAATGCAATCAACTTGATCACCGGACTCAACAGATGTCAAAAGAAAGTCCTGATATACTGCTAGATTAGTTGCAGTGGATCGCCCTGAAAAGAAACCATGTTGCTCTGGTATTATATAGTTCTTATAAGTGTTGAAGATCTCATCTGTAACCATGGACTCGAGAAGCTTAGGGATAGCAGACAGCAGAGAGATTCCACGATAATTAACTATTTTCGTCCTGTCGCCAGACTTGTAAATGGGAATTAGATTTGAATATTTCCATGACGAGGGGAAACAGCCGGTGTCCATAGATCTCTGAAAGAGAGTTTTTAAAGGGGCCAAGAGTGAACTGCAGCAATTCTTCAAAAGTATGGGAGGTATGCCGTCAGGACCAGCTCTCTTAGAAACATCAAGGGACATTATTTTATCCCTGATTTCATCGACAGTAAAAACGTGAGCAGATAAAACGGCTGAGAATTCGATAGGTAAAGCACCAGAAATGATCGAATTGGAGTGATCCGAGTAGCAAGACTGAAAATGTGTGGCAAAGGCATTGACAATATCGATAGGTTCACCAAGCGCTAGATCGCCATAATGCATAACATTTGGTAGTCCGGATGACCACTTTAATTTCTTGATGTAAGACCAAAAGTGCTTGATGTTCTCGGGAATCAAAAGTTCAGCATTGGTAACAAACGTCAAGTAACATAAGTCCGTCCGAAATTTGACATCTCGTCTGATGTCGGAGTAGGCGTCATAATCGTTCTGAAGACCTGTTATTTTAAATTTCTTATAAAGTTTATTTTTTTAGTGATAAGATTACGGAGGTCACGATCAAACCAAGAGGGATATTTCATCCCCTTTATAGTTTTCTTAGGCACACAAATATCCATACCTTCAAAGAGAGCCGAGTAAAATTTTTCAATTGCCAGATCGATATCAGAAATTGATGTAAGAAAATCCCAATCAACATGGTTATAAAAATTATTCAAATCCTTGAAGTTGGCAATATCAAAATTATAGTAGGTGGATATGGTATTGTTTTTCAGTTCGGGGACACTGCAAATATCAAAGTAACATTCAATCGCAGGATGGTGGGTGTCAGTATTAATTAAAGAATCGGAGCACATCAAAACAGATGTCTCCTGAAATTCGTCAGCAAAAACGAAGTCCAAAATTCGACCAAGACAGTTACGGTGAGGATTGATTTGTTGTAATTCTAAAAAGGCCGTGGTATCCAGCAAGACCTCTGCCGCAGGAGAGCGCAAAATAGCAGGAACCAATATATCATCTTCGAAAGTCCATTGAACATTGGGAAGGTTAAAGTCTCCGCACAAAATAAACTTGTGACTATCATATTTGTTCCTCATAGATTCGCAGGTATGACAAAAGGCTTCATAACATTGAAGTGATGAGTTCGGGGGAATATATACACAGCAAATAATAAATTTAACCTGATTTGCACACAATTGAATCCAGACATCCTCATAGAAACCGCTAGCAGCCATAAGTACGGAAGACGAATTCAGTCTCCTAGATGCCGCGATCAGGACTCCGCCACCACGCTGACATTCGAGCAATTCGTAGTCTCTGTCTCTACGATAAACGAAGAAGGGACCATCAAACAGTTCGGAATCTGAGATGTCATCATTTAGCCAAGTCTCTGACAAGAGTATAAGATCATAACAGGAGGAGTATGTAGACCTTAAGAGTATATCGGTTTTTGTACGAAGGTCTCTCACATTCTGATAGTAAACTGATAACTTGGAGGAGTCGATGATGGTCAGAAATTTGAACTATCTACTTTGTCGGCTCGATAAGCGCCAGAAACGTTAGGGTCTAAAATATCAACCCGACTGTCTGTGCAAAATATAGCTGCCTGCAATCTGGCGCATATATAACTAACCAAATTCGACTTATCGCTGTAATTTAAATATCCATAGGAGGTATAACAAAGCAAAGGCAGAAAATAAACACTCTGATTAGATATATCTAAATTTTTGATTATAACGTTGTTGTGCCCTTCTATAATTTTGTTTAAGACAGGCCTATTTTGATGAAGAGGTGGGCCTATAAGAATTAAATTAGTGTGAGTACAAGTTTGACAAAGTTTTATGACATCATCACCTTTTATAGTGATACCTTTAATAGCGTGTTCCGAGCCTAAAAATACAATAATATAATCATTTCTTGTAAAGTTCTTAGAATAAAGAGAGGATAGTTTTAAAATTTCAGATAGAGTAATTCTTCTTTGCCACTGACAATTTACGTCAAATTTATATTGGGAGAACTGCTTAATTAAGTATGTAAGGCCACGAACATTTTCATCACCAATAACTAAGGTCTGACGCTTTCTCACGGCACATGATTTAATGGTAACATTAGAAGATATCGTCTGAACATCGCTTGCAGTAGTTGCCTCAGAACTAGAAGGGGGGTGCTCTCCTGTTGGCCAGGCAGAGGAAGAAGGGGCAGTTTGGCTACCACAATCACGCCTATCAGTAGAGTACTGCAGTGCATCTAGCTTTTGTTTTAGCTCCTTCAGATCCTTAGAATAAGCTACATTTTCTTGTTCCAGTGTTTCAACTGAAGTACGTAGATTATTGTTATAATCGGTTAATTCCTGAATATTTTTCTCGAGTTTCTGCTTAACACCGTCCCAATTTTCCAATTCCACGGACAAAGCAGATTCTTTCCTTTTTAAACCTTTAACCTCATTAGCCAATGAGGCATTATGTTTAGTTAATAATTCTACCTGAGATAATAATTTATTTTCAGATTCAGCAACCGTGTCCTCGAACGCTTGACTATTACGTTTTAATCTTTTGATTACGTTGTTCTTCTCTAGAAGTTCTTTTTCGAGTAGTGTGATTTTATTTGTGTATAAGTACTCCACACCATTTTGTTCATTATGTGTTATTTGACAAGCAGAGGAGCACAGTATCTTGTAACCACCCAGCCTGATTACCTCGGGGCAGCGTTCCATACAGCTAGGGTGATATACTGAATAACATATTAAGCAGAAAAAATTTGAAAATTCTTTACTTCTGCAGCATTTAAACGATCGTTCCATTTTAACAATTATCAATCAGACAAGAGTTGGACAGATAAGCAATCTGAGAATTAACGTTTGTTCACGCTAAAACTCCCCGCAGATACAAAAAACATCGACATGGATTCAATGGACTGAACGGTCGTCGTTTTTACAGCAGTGATAAGAAAAATCCGATGGTTAAAATGGAAGAATTTGATGGTTTTCCCCGCTTTGTCGCGATTATTTTACAAGAAGCGAACTTGAAATGGTCCCGTTGTTCAACATCAGAAATTTCTAAGCTTAAACAATATAAACACTTACAATAAATTATACTATTAACCACATAAATTTGTAAAAATACGAGAGCACAAATACACATTCACAACGTTACTTTTACGGCAATTTTAAAATAAAATTTTATGACCTTTTGATATTCGAGTCTTTAACAAGAATTCACAAATATAGCTTTTATGGGGCTTTTGAAAGAGGTACTGATGTTCACGAATATTTCACGAGATCCAGAAATAATATAATAATTCCCCAATCTTCTAGTTCGCTGAAATGTATTTCTCTTTTCTGTTTAGGCAAATCCCTCTATAATAAAATTCCCGATAAAATAAGAGAGTTACCACTTGATTGTTTCAACAGAATTATTAAATCAGTTTTAGTCAAAAATGCTCACTATTCTATAAGAGAATTTATAGAAAACCCTGACCTAAAAAATTTACATTTAAAAGAAGCACTATCATGTTAATTAGCATAGGTTAGTTTTAAGTATTATTATAAGGGATATTATTGTATAGCATACTATTGCTTTTCAATAAGTAAGTTAAGTTGATTGACGACAGGGAGATGTGTTGGAAAGAAAAACGGTCAAAAGCGACAGTTATTCTATGGTAATTTTCGACAAAGCGATTTGTTTATTTAGTTTTATCTTGAGCAAGTTTTGCTTAACTATTTTATTAGATCCAAAGTATTACAGAAGTTTACACTTTAGTATGGGAAATGAACGATGATAGAAGTTTACACTTTAGTATGGGAAATGAACAATTATATTTTCGCTAGGAACCTTTTTCCTCAGAAGTCGCACTGATTTTGAAAAATGTTTCGATGACATATGCAAATTTGTCGTGGTTTCAGAATTTTTATTTTCGTGTTCGTGAAATACCCTAAAACTATGAAGAAACTTAGCGAAAGCATTCGTGTGCATACTTTTTAGTTAATTAACTCAAGGGGAAAACGGTTCTGATTGCTTTTGAGTAATTTGCCAATGAACTGCAATTTAAGGCAATGTAATTAATTTTCTATGATATTCATTTGAACTGTATCTTGTCTAATCAAGATGACGTTAGTAAATATTGAAATTTTTTAGGATTTTGCCAAATTTGACTACCCTCCACAATTGCATCTTGCATTTAGTACACTTCACAGATATGTAGAAAAACACAATAGACTTCCGACACCTTGGAGTAATGATGACGCATTGGAGTTTTTGGCAATGGCTAAAGCTGATGCCAGTAGCGGCGATACTGAGATCAACGCTGGTTTATTGGAGACATTTGCAAAGGTACTGTATCAGTGTTGAAAATTTTACATACGTAATTTATACGAGTTCAGCCACATATACCTTCCTTCCTTTTATGAAGGAAACTTTACGCAACGCCTTAATTTTTTTGCTACAAGGTGTTGATTTTTTTTAAATAGTTATTTTTAATATCTGGGTATATACTGTAGATATTATTTTCAATTTTGGCATGTGTTAACAGGGTATAAAACCACATATTTTAGTAGGAAAATTTATTTCATCCCTCCTCTAGTGGCGTCCCTGCAGACATGTCCTCTGATATTAAAAGTGACACGCTGCTGGTGACATTTTCTCATGTATTTTTTTTTTTACGAAACATTCATATTGTCTAATCTCCATTAGCAATTTCTTGCCGCCCTGTATAATTATTCTCCAACAAAAATAAAGTTAATAATTTCAAACAAGCATTGACGTATTAAGTTCTGCTGAGACTGCATCCTACCTGTACGTCGACCCAGAAAAATGCACCGAAGCAAATTACACAACGAAGGAGGTCACCGTGTATAACAATTAAATAACATATCATAATTTGCATTATAAGATCCTTTACACAAATAGTGCACTATATAAAAATCGGCCTTTCCCATTGGTCGATTCGCATGGCCCTCCGCTCGCTTCGCTCGCTACGGGGGCTCAAGAAAAGGAAACTAACCAGGGGCTAACCCAATCTAACCAAAGACATACCCAAAATCAAGAAAAAAAGCTGTTTAGAAACATAATCTTTAAAAAATAATAAAAAAAGGCAACGG
The DNA here is from genome assembly GCA_016904865.1 of Pissodes strobi. Taxonomy (NCBI): domain Eukaryota; kingdom Metazoa; phylum Arthropoda; class Insecta; order Coleoptera; family Curculionidae; genus Pissodes; species Pissodes strobi. The sequence continues at coordinate 28,503 of MU185216.1, read as the reverse complement.
GGTTCGGACCCGCGTTTTCCAGGTGAGAGCCAACGATCTAAACCTCTACACCATTAGAGCTCTTGTCAGAAATCGATTGCATCACGCAGACATATCGTAATACGAGATGGATCGACCAATAGGAGAGGTCGATTTTTACATAGTGCACTATTTGTGTAAAGGATCTTTAAATGCTCATAATTTTTGTATACATGTACAGTGACTGAAATAAAATTTCGTACACTGAGGTTAACATTTAATGTAATTTCTGAATATTTTGGTAAACTGGGCTTTTTACCTTTACCTCACCTTTATACCTTGCGTTTCTTACTACAGTAATAACAGAAAAAAGGTCATAATATAAAATTATTTATTCGACGAAAGTATTCCTATACAAATGGTAGTTGAGAGAGTTGAAAAACTAAAAAGCACTATACAAGACCTCAAAGCTAAGTGAAAATACAGGATCATTGGATAGAAGAGCTGGAAGTGGTAGAAGAAAATTTTCAAAGAAAAACAGGATAATGATATACAATAAGGTACGACTTCAAAATTAATTATAAAACATTATTCAAATAATAAAAAAACATTGGTTCAATATTTTAAAACGAATCCATTTTTTCCACCAATAGGTTTAAACGTCTAAGCATTGATGCCACCAGCATTTGGGCATGATGAACATTGTAATTATTCCAGGTTTCTTCAATTTTATTCCACAAATCATGACTGCTTTCTGGATGGAAATCATTCTTTTTGTTGATTTCTTTCACGATATATCCCCGAACGTTTTCAATTGGATTGTTATCAGCTCTCATTGAGGGCCAAATGTTATTTTCCCATATCCGGTCCAAAACTCTCCTTGCTGTATGGACGAGGCAATTATAATGCTGGTATAATTCTTGTTGAAATATATTGTTTACCGACGACAACATAATATTTTGAAGAATGTGGATATAAATTGTAGTGTTAAATCTTCATCGAATATGACGACATATTACATATTCCTAGACCTCTGGAAGTCATAAACCCCCATACATTAACAGAAAATCCTCCACTTGTTTTAACATGTTGGGTATATCTTTCTTCATACCGTGTATTTGGCGGCCTGTTTACTCTAATCTGCCGCTATAGTAAGGCTAAAAATGTTCTCATCGGTAAATACTACCTTGGTCCAAAAGTCCATACCGTGGGGTAAATATTCCATCGAAAACCCTATTATTTGCCCTTTATTAATATAAGTCAAAAATGGCGTTTTAGCAGCTACCAGGTTTCTCAGTTCCGATTTTTTCTTTATACGATTTCTTACCGTTCTTACTGTCCCACGAAAATTAGTTTAGTTATGTGCTTCTACTGCTGTCTGAAATTGATTGTTTCGCAAATAATCTATTAGATCATTATCTTGATGTTCGTTTGAAATTTTTTATCTGCCACTTCCAGCCCTTCAATCCAATGATCCATTTAGTTATGAGGCTTTGTATAGTGCTTCTAGCTTTGAATAAAGCAATTAATCTCGCCTTCTCGAGTTGTATCATGTTCACAAACTTTGTTAAAATGAAATAATATAATTTTCAAATCTGATGACACCTATAACAATTTGTCAAAAAGTGAAGTGTATTTCCAGCTGATCTACGTATTCAAAAGCCAACATCACATTGGGAAAAAATAAGTGTACGAAATTTTATTTCCGTCACTGTACATATGTTTTATAGTACTTAGATTAGGAACTTTTTGTATAAATACAAATCAAATTGTTAATACAATGAGTACAAACCCAGAGCTGTTTGACTCAACTACTCCTTTGAAACCCATCAAAGGCTGATTATTCTGCATGTCTAGAAAATGTCCTACTACAGTCTACATTAAATTAATCTAGCAAGGGCTGCCTAGGCGCATAATGATCAGCATTTTAAGATCCTTTACAGGCGTAGCCAACTATATCAAAATCGGCCTCTCCTATTGGTCGATCCGCATGGCCCTCGCTTCGCTCGCTACGGGGGCTCAAGAAAAGGAAACTAACCAGGTGCTAACCCAATCTGACCCAAGACATCCCAAAAAGAAGAAAAAAAACTATTTAGAAACATAATCTTTAAAAAATAATAAAAAAAGCAACGGGGTTAGAACCCGTGCCTTCCAGGTGGGACCCAACTATCTAAACCTCTACACCATGAGAGCTCTTGCGACAAATGGATTGCATCACGAAAGGATCTTTAAATGCTAATGATCACTGGCAGCTCATGGATTTTTCAGATGGACTGCCCAAAAAAAAAAAATTAAAAACCTAACATTTATTTAAAGATAAGAAGACTGGACTTTATCTTTAAATAAATCTAAGCTTTTGATTTATTTTCCATTTTTTATGCCTTCCCTCTTAAAAACCTCACGAGCCTCCAATGTTTATAAAAATTAATAAACTTAAACCGTTGTATGTTTATATGAACTTTTCTTCATAATAATAATAATAAACAGCCTTTATTAAAGGAAAAAAAATAGAGAAAATAATACACAATTTAAAAAAAAAATTTAGGGCTCAGAAATGGCGCAATCTAGCTTTTAATAGATACTCTACTGAACCACCTCATACCCAAACTTATTCTAATAAGTAAATAAATTACGCACTAGTTGCATGCATCCGATTTTCTCAATAAAGAAAAAAAATACCAAAGTACAATTTGTAAAAGATGTAAGATCAAAGCAGTTGAAACTAAAAAACTAAAAATCAAGAAAACTAAAGTGACCAGAATTAATAGTAGCGATTGATACATATACAAGGCGAAGAAAGAAAAAAAATATGAATGAAAATGTATAGTTATTTATGCAATAAATGTGTAAAGTGACCCTTTTTTTATAAATGGGAATATTGTCACAGTCCTGAGAAATTGTCACAATCCCATGAATAAAAAAAGGATTCTTTACACATGAGTAGCATACAAAATTTTTTCTACTACCGAAAAATATGTAAATAATAAAAGTATTACTAAATTATTTTACGCACTAGTACGTAAAGTAAAAATAATTTACGCACGAGTGTGTGAATAAAAACATGTTAATTATTGTTTCAAATGTTAAGTTAAGTAAATTTTAGTAATGAAAATTAGAAATAATATGTGTGATTAATTAATAGACAATTATTGTTGATATTTTAATATATTAAGCTAAATTGAAGTAATTACATTCTGATAATAGGTACATTTATTTATTTGTGGGAAATATTAATGTTGAAAGTACAGTTACCAAAAGTACAATTATTAAACGGTAATCCTTGAGTCTTCGAAAGAACGGAATGTGAATTTTCGGAAATTACACTGTTATTGGATATAATATTTGGTGTGGATATTAAAGGTAGATTATAGGTAGTATTATTTGTTTCGTTTTGTTCAAAACGGGGCAATACTGGTTCACAGGTTGAATAGTCGGAAACACATGAAGTTGAACACGATTCTTGATTATTTCCCTTAGTTTGGGTTGACGCGATATCATTTGTTAAAAAAATTTTTGATACGTCAACTTTTTTACTAATTGTGTTCTTGCCATAACCTTCTGCTACGGAGGAAGGTTTCCAGCCTCCGTGCTTTTTGACAGTTAGTAGATCACCGCCAGAATTGGCTAGCATTGTAGCAAATGACCTCCGAAATGAATGTCCGGTGTAAAGAGTAGGATTTGGTAAATTTAAATATTCAGCTATTATAGAAGGCATCTTGCCAAATGTATTAATACCAATAGGTTGCTTTGTGCACTTATTTCGAATACATTTTAAAAATAGTCTTGACGTGTTAATACCAGATGGTCTTAATGTAATATATCATCTAATGTATGACGAAAAATCTATATTTTTATTTGGATTTATAATAGTGAATAGTCGCTCTACTCCATTTTTTGAATCAGGTATTTTTATTATTAGCACTGTTTCCGTGTCTTCTATATCGTGTATAGACATTTTCATAAGCTCTTCTTTACGGCATGCTCCGCAAATTCCAATAATAAAAGCAACCTAAAAATTTATCTGCGAGTAAGAATAGGTTGACTATAAGCTACACATTACAACATTAAACACGGTAGTTAATTTTTATGTTCAGAATTTGAACTCTTTCAGTATTAACAGGGTAAAATTGTGATAATATGTGTTGTTGGTACAAATTGTGGTAATAGTTTTAACAGTGAATATTTAGAACACATTTGTGCTATCAAAACCTTAATAATTATCAATTTTTACCTACAACACATATTCATATGATCACTATGTTACTCTATTAACAATGAAATGTCAAATTTCCAAACATAAAAAGTGAATCACCCTCTATATTATTGCATTTATATTAAAAAGACTTCGTAATGGAATTATTCAGCTAACAGAGGAATGTAATAACAGGGAGTTCTATTGCAAAAAATATAATATCAATTTGTTTTCTTTTTCTAAACTATTATACACAAATCAATAAATACGGAATTACATTACAAAATGGCAAGTAAAATATAATAAAATATTGACCTTTTCCATGCGCCTTTTCAATTTTGCAATCATCACATTTTTTTTGTGGCGTAGCATTAAATTAAAGCATGCTTGCTCTAGATTCATTGCGCATAGTCCGCATAGCATGCCACTTTTAATCAAAATGAGAAGTATCCACAAAAATCAGTCATCACACTCAAAGTGTGTAAATTTTGTATATTCTTTCATATTTATTCGCGATTTCTACTTAAATCGAAAAATCACCAGAATGTTTTATCCAATATTTATTTATTTGCGGTAACGGAATATTTTGTATGCCTTTTTTAATATTGCATTGTATCTAATGGAAACTCCCTATAAGAAATAAAATGAAATATATCAATTATATAAGGTTTTGTTTCGCATTTTCACTTAAAAATAAAAAATATTAAAATAGGGCTAAATACTCTGTGAAAAATGGCGCCACTTAAGTAGGAATATATACATATATATTTTTATTTAGACTTACTTTACAGACATTTTCCACAATAAATTTTATGAAATGATGCTTTTCAAAAACTCCGGATTTCTTTGGCTTGAAGTGCTTGCTTTTCTGTTTTAAAAATGACACCAATTTGTGGTAGGCAGAAATGTCAACGTTATTTTTCACTTTTAAAGTAGTTTTCAACATTGAAAAAATTGACCAAAGTGTGGAGGGTTTATAGGTGCTTAATTCTTCTACAAAATATGCCAACAATGCATTTTCAGAAAACTTCGAAATGTTCTTCGTTTTACACCAATCCATAAACAAGTTATATTTTTGCTCATAAATAGTGACAGATTTCACTGGAAACACATGTAAAGATGCTTTCTGGGCTAACAAAAACTATGTCCGGTGGGGTACAATCAATATCTAAGTTAGAAGAGTCTGAGTCATTCATGTCAAATAATTTTTTCTTCAAACGTCAGTAAATCCGTCATTACTCTACTATGTAGGCGGCCGTGAAGTTTCGTTTTTCCTCCGCCGGAGCTTTACTTTTCACTCACTCCGTTCGGCTGTTAAACACGAGCGCGCCATGAAAAGTATCACTTTTCCTCCATATAAAATAATATACTATTATTTCCAACTAAAATAAAATATAATATGACGCACGTAAAATTTAATGTAGGTACTAGTATATTAACTTACCCCTTGCAGCAACAATAAAATTACACTATTAAATTGATTAGTTTGAAACAATTTGGTATAAATATGTCGAACCCAAGACGAACCGTCAAACTGGAAACAAAAATTAATGAAGAGCGTCAAATTTAAAGTCGAAAGATGATAGTCAGAGGACAGTGGTAACTTGATGATAAAGAAAATGCAACTACGACGCGACGGCGCGCGGCGGCGGCGGCCGGCCGCTGAGTAGCATCATACTTATGTTAATTAATTATTATTCATTTTATTTTAAAGGCATTTTGTAATTTACTTATAATATTAAATGTGGTAGGAACTTTTAAAATTGTATTATTTTGTGAAACAAGTGGTCAGTTATGACATAAACTGTATATAAAGGATCTTGACAAAGTATAAACTAAATGTCAAAAGATATGTCAGATTTACTTTACACACTAGTGCGTAAAGTAATTTATTTTACGCACTGCATTAAAAAGGTAAATCTTACGAATCTTAAAGAGTGCGTAAAGTGAGTACTTTACGCACGGTAGTAGAAAAAATAATTTTCGCACTTTCTTTTAAATTGGTTAATATTTAAATGAATTAAGTTATTCGGCAGTGAACTGTAAAGATGAATTGGATTTAAAATAAAAGACCTCTGAAACAAGGCACTCTGATGATGGGACATTGTCAGTTTATGTCCGAATCTTACGTTTATAGAATTAATATTGCTTCTTGGGACAAGTCGTTCTCGTAGTGTCCTATGTAATTCGGGACCATTTAATATTTTAATTACAAATCCGTTTAAATGCAAAGGTCTTCTAGATTCCATTTTAAGCCAGTTAAGTTGAGTACGAATATATGCCTCAGACACATGATCGAATTTACGAAGACCTATAATAGACCGTACACAAGAGTTTTGGAGTCTTTGAATACGATATATATGTTCATTATCTATAAAGAAAGCCATAAACTACATCACAATAATTAAAATGTGAGAGGACCATTGATTTGCAGAGTTGTTTTCTTTATTTAAAGTTTAAAATATGCCTGTTAGTATTCAGTATTCTTAGTGGCATGCGGCATGCTTTTTGGCCTAATTTTTTTTTTATATTTTTGGAAACGCAAGTCAGATTCCAAAATTATTCCCAGGTTCCTTGCAGAATCCACAACTGTTTCATATCCAATTTTATACTGATATTTTCCTTTAAAAGTTTCTGTTTATTTTTGTTTCTGTCCAAAAAGCATTAAATGTGATTTTGAAAGGTTCGGTTGTATACTGTGGGCCCTGGAAAGTTCACTTATTGTATTAAGATGCTGGTTTATGAATTGCTCTGCCTCCAAACTATTTTCAAAATCAAAACAACAATAAATCTGGGTATCATCAGCATTATGCTTGTACTTTACAAACTCTTAGTGAGTTAAGGATATCAGATGTATGAGTAAGAAAAGGCAAGGGTCCCAAAATGGAACCCTGTGGTACTCCTGATATAATTTCATTTCATTGGAGAATGCCATCAGGACATATTTTCTGATAACGATTAGAAAGGTACGATGTAACAAGTTTACATGCCTGAATAGAAAAGCCGTAATATTTTAATTTAGAAATTAATAATTTATTATTTACTCTATCGAATGCTTTAGAAAAATCCTGAAGTATTAAGACAGTCTGAAGTTTCTTATCATAAGCACTAATAATATCATTAATGACATTAATAAGAACAATATCAGTACTTGATTTTTTCTTAAATCCACATTAGCATTCTGGTACAGTTTTATTAGGAATAGTTAAATTGTACATTTGATTAAATAAAACTTTCTCGAATATTTTAGAAAGTGCAGGTAATATTCTTATTATTCTTAAGTCATTAAAAGATATAGGATTATTATATATATGGCTAAGGGTTTCCCAATAGATATTTTCCGAATATCCGGAAAATAATTTATTTCTAAACAGGAATTAATAATATGTGATATATTTGTCTATGTAAGGACTACAGTATTTTAGCATTAACGGCGAAATTTCGTCTACCCCTGTTACATTTGTTTTAAATTGATGCATGTATTGATCGACCTCAGCTGCAGGTGCTAAATTAAATGAAAAGTTTAGAGAGTCATTAAAAAATCATATACTTTAATTACAATTAGACCTATTTCGAAGAAACTGGGAAAGTACGAAGTTTATTTTTTCAGGATCATTTAAGCAGTTTGGAACAGTTGTTTTTTTTTGTTAGAAGTAATATTAAAATTATTTAAGGTAGACCATGTTTTTAGAATTTTTTTTGGTTACACAAAGAGTTTCGGTATATTTTTTTCTCTCTTATGGCTGAAAGTTTTAAATTTCTTTAGTTTTTATTAAGAAGCCAGTCATTATTGTCCCTAGATCTTTTTATGTTTTGCAGTGCCGTGTCCCTTTGTTTCATAAATATTTTTATATTTTCAGTCAACCACGGAGCTTTAGGTTTAGTTATCCGAGCTTCTTTAATAGGAGCATGTACATCAAATAAAGTTAGAAAAAGGTCATTTAGAACTTCTATCTTTTCGTCATTTTCATTTACATAACTAATATGATCCCATGGTAAATCTTTTAAATCGCTATTAAAATTGTTGACATTAAAATATCGAAAGCAGCGATATTTAATAATTTTAGGTTTTATAGGTTTTTTTACAAAAATTTAAAGTAAAAAAATCAATTTATGATGTGAAATATTATGTGTATCAATATAGTACTAGATTCAAAAACTAAGCCTTTATCATTAACAAAAATTGCATCAATTAAAATTCTACTAGTTGCCGTTTTTCTTGTGGGTTCATTAATAATTTGCTGAAGATCATAATTTTAATGTAATTTTTTATTAATTAATTCTGTCATTTACTGATTTAGCTATCCTGTTTATCGAGCAAGGTAAGCTCAATAAACAGGATAGCTAAATCAGTAAATGACTGAATTAATTAATAAAAAATGTCATTAAAATTATATGTGATATGCTTAATTTTGTCTTTAGTTAGATAGAGATTTCATTTGGCTATGTCAGAATAGCTGATTGAGTTAATTTTACTGTACTTGGCTGTAAAGCTCATGACAGTAAATTAGTTGACTAATTAAATTTGCAATTTAATTAATTGCCTTGTTATAGGATCGTATTGAGCTCAAATGGTACCCCTATATATTTACGCCTATATATGTATCAATGATTTTATTTGACTTGGTACCTATTGAGGACGTTTTATAGATCTATCTTGATTCTAGCTTCCACGGGATCGAATTAAGAGCAGTTTGGCTACTATTTATTTCGTTATACCTACATAGAAAATATTAGTTTGAAACTTAGCTATAACCTGAAATAGCAAGTGATTTTCATTCTAGAAATATTGGTGTCATATTTTGGATTTAACTACAAGTGATTAGAACTTCATATTGATTTGAGAGAGGACTGATTGTCCTAGAGTAGTGTGAATTTATTGTTTTAATAAACATGGTTATTTGGTAATCGTGATGTTTATTTTGGCAAACTGCGGTCAAGACATTATCTAGTCTAAATAACAATTTTTCTCAACGCTCTTTTAAAGGGTATTTTTTCTAAATTTTATTACCCTATTTTCAGGAAACTTTAATAATTGATAAATTGCGTGCAACAAAAATTTATTGGCGCCCTACTCTAACTGATTTCAACCCACGCCGTCGATAAAAAAAAATATAAACCGCTGAGTGAGTCAGGCATATGGGCCGCCTAATGAGCAATTTGCAATAATTAGGACTGCATCATTAGCATTCAACGCTTAAGGCTGGTTACACAACATTTTTAAATTTGACTTTAAATTAATATTGGGAGGTTAGGAATCAGACCCCTCAAATATTAGCATGCCATTAAGGCATATGTGTTCAAAAAGTGTTCGTAACTATTGCTAAATGAAGTTTATTTAGTTGTTTTACGAGAAAAAGCAAGTGACCATTTTTATATAAAAATGACCAGACTAATCAAAAAAATATCTACATATCATTGGCATATCACTTTTTTGTAAAAAATATCAAAGGACATGTCTGCAGGGATGCCACTGGTGGAGCGGTAGAATCGCGTATATTCTTACTAGAAAATGTAGTTCCTATTAGCACACACCAACATTCCAAATAAGTACTTTCAGATATATTAAAAAATAACGATTTAAAAAAAAATCAACACCGTGTAGCATAAAACTTAAGCCATTGCGGACACATGTTCATATGAACTTTTCTTCATTAAGTGACCAGGGAACTTATACCCTGAAGTAGTAGCGCGCCACTGAGGATAACTCTGTATATTGTACTCAGGTCATGTGCTGTATAACATACATGAGGAATATTGTCTTAAAAATCAATAACTTGAGGCCATATTTCAGTCTTGTTGCTCAAATTGCATTAATATAATTTATAAAGAGTGCTGCTACAGAACTTCACAGAACACCGCATATTATTGACTTTTTTAGAACTTATTGAAACTGTGCACTCTGAAACCGATTGCATTATTTTTATAACTTTTTACTCTTGTCATCTGTTTCTTTCATATCCCAGATAGGAATAAAGTTGCTATCAAAGATAAATGCTAATCTGTGGCAATTTGCATGTTGTTTGTGTATCGAATAGATCAGTAAACGCTTAATACCTTAAATCGATAGCCATCGTTTGCGAAGCAAATTCATTACGAATGTTTTATAGCAATTTCACATTCCTTGTAGGTGTGCGCTGGTGAATTAAACCCGATAAATGCCACAATTGGTGGCATAGTGGCCCAAGAGGTGATGAAAGCTTGTTCTGGAAAATTCCATCCAATCGTGCAGTGGTTATATTTTGATGCAATAGAAACTTTGCCTTCTAATCGGTCAGAAATTACTGAAGAATCGGCAGCACCACAAGGCACTAGATATGATGGACAAATTGCTGTGTTTGGGAAAGATTTTCAAAAGAAACTAGGTATTTATCTATGCTCGTTTTATTAATAGAGTAAGTATAATTAGGTTATGAGCACAACTGAGAAAACGTGCCGTTTATTAGGCATCAGATTTTAGGCCGAATGTTTATGGTTTATTTATGTATGTATTTTTTTATTTGTTACACGAAGGTTAAGAGTTTATACAGAAAACACTATCCCAATGTCTACATACTAAACAAATCTACATATAATTGCAAATTTTATAGTTTAATCGCAGTAAATACGCCTTATATTCAAAGGTAGTATTTGTCGTTTTATTTTTTTATTTTACTGCATTGAAAGCCTTAATATCAATAGATATTTACATTACGATTTCTAGTACCTATAATGTTCCTGAATGTCATCTCTAAAGTCATCAATATTTGAATATTTATTGTTTTTATGACTTGATGCATAATAGCAGACTGCCAAAAGTATATACTTATGTATCTTTAATGGACATAACATTGAAAACGGTACAATAGAATTTATTGAGACCATGGCATTTTTTATTGCCTTGTTCTCAAACTGGCAATGACTCTAGCATGATTTTAGGTTGCATCCCAACCTATATCAAAGAATTTAACATACACGTCGTTGCCTGTTTTTACAGGCTTAAAATTTGATACCTCATAGTGATATTGTTCCTGTGCCAAAAAAAATCATATTGCAAAACTGCTAGGTTTCTAAATATGTTCTATAATTATAATATTGTATCTATTATATTATCATATTATAATATAATTATAATGGTTTATATTATAATTATAATAATTACATCCTGGGGACCAGAGCCGAAGCAGCCTCATTTTTCAAAAAGCGTACAAATAACGTGTAGAAAAAAGCAACAATTTATCAGATATGCTAGGTCTAGTCCTATTACATGTAGCAATGCAGTACAAGAGCCTTAAAAATACGTACTTGCACATTTACATTCTTTAACCTGGTAATGTTTTACTTGGTAATATCTTTACAAATTTAGTATTATGTTCTAGTATGAACCTATTATTGTAACTCTTGAACTTTTGGAATCTAAGGTAAATTTAAGTTTGACCTCTGGCTTTCCATGTTGATACGAGTTAGTAGATGCAATATGGAAGTCCACTTTAGAACTCGCTGCATTCAGTTGTTCTGGCGACTTAATCCCATCCAATCGATACGTAACTAGATTGACTGTTTATATGGGGCAATAAAGTACTACAAATTAAAAACATTAACATGCATGCGTCGCTAAAATAACTAAAGTTATGAATTAGTAGAATATGAATCGATCAAATGCTTTTCAGCCAGCTTCAGTATATTATTGAATCTTGTCCGCAGAACCAACAATTAATAATTCTGGGAGACTGGGATTGGTAACGAAATATTTCCAGGTGTTAAACAAAGATTTAATGCAAATGTACTAAAATTCTAAGATTCCTATAGTTTTCAAAATTTGCCCAACAAAAAAAGTATTTTAATAATATGATCTCATCTGTACTTTTTTGAAAAATTTCAAATTAAAATATGCAACCTAATATTTTCTTGTTTAAAGGTATTTACATTAATATAAAAAAAAACAAATACATTTTACATTTTTAAAACACGGTGGATAGAACCTGTTTTGCATTTATTGATGTATTTCGATCTTTTTTTTTTTTTTTTTTTTTGAGGGGATTAGGAATCTGCTCATTATCAGACTTCCGGGATTGGCTCAAGGCGAGACTAAACCCTTCCCCCTTTTTGCGACTTTCCGCACCGGGACCACTTGCGCATTACTTCAGTGCGGTGCTGGTTGTTGTTCCTCTAGTGCTAACAAATATAACATCACATTGCCTATGGACTGCACACACATTTACTAGTCAGTCAGTCACCAACATCTCTCTCCTCTTTCTCCTTGGACTCTATTATTGCTCTAACAGCCCTGTAGGCTGCATTCCACCCTTTTTCTCCCTGTAGCAGACAGCTGGAAAGGCCGTTTATATCAAAGACCCCGCCGGTCTCGCGCCGATGTATTTCGATCTATACAACTAAGAAACATACCTCTAATCACTTCATTCATCTGGGCCATATTCGCTTTTTTAATACATTGAAAGGTAAAGGGCAGCATTGCTTGTAAGAGAAACTATTACTCTTGGCAACGCTGCGCCATCAGTTTAAAGGGACGAGGTCACGGCGGCATCCGCGCAGAGATCAAAGCTCTGTCCACTCTTTAATAAGTACTCTTTGGCAAGAGGTCAGAGAACAAATAACGAAACAGAAAAAAAATTAAAATTGAAGAACAACATTAACAAGCCCAAAACTATACCAAGCAAAACTCCATGGTTCTCAGAAAGTTAAGGAGAAATGCAAAGAAAAAAATTAGCGTATCTAAGATATAGAACACTAAGGACTGCAGAATCGCATGAACAATACAAAATAGTTCGCAAGGAAACATCACTGTTAGACAAATAAAAAATAAGTACTAGACTAATCAGAAATCAACGAAAAGAAGTAAAAGAGCTTAGTGAAACAAATCAAATCAGTAAAGAAATATGGGTCGAATATCTAACAGACTTATATAAAGCAGACAACAATATAATTATTGAAATGAACACGCCAGAAATAACGACTAACGAGATTATAGAAATAGAAGCACCCGATATACGACTGTCACTCTCCAAGCTAAAAAACAGAAAAAGCCATGGTCCAAACGACATTACAAATGAATTGCGCAAATATGGTGGACAAAGCTTTAAAACACAACTAACAAGTCTAATTCGTAAAATTCTCTTCCACCACAAAATTCCGGATGAATGGCGAACCAGCACTACAATCCTTATGTTTAAAAATGGCACAAAAAATTACCAACGAACTACAGAGGAATACATCTGCTTAATACACCCCTGAAATTAAGAACGAAGATCATAACAAATAAAATCAATAGCTTAATCACTTTGTCAGATGAGCAACAAGGGTTTAGATCAGGCAGGTCATGCACCGATGCGGTTTTTGTGTTAAGACAAAAAATGGAGAAAGCAATTGAATATAACAAGCCAGCATATATATGCTTTATAGACTTAGAAAAAGCCTTCGATCGCGTCCAGCTCAAGAGATATATTACATCTTCTCTATGACAGGCAAATCCCACACAACTTAATTAAAACAATCGAAAATTTATATTCGGACAACCAAGTTCAAGCAAGGATCAACGGAGAACTTACAGATTCGATACGAGTTGGTAGAGGAATTAGACAAGGGGACTCCCTAAGCCCGCCTCTCTTTAATATTATCATGGATCAGATAATAGTGAGAGTACGCAAATTGAGAAGGTACAGAATGGGTGACCGCTAGATTAAGATCCTGTGTTATGCCGAGGACGCTGTACTGGTGGCAGAAAATTACGATTTACAAACACTACTACAAGCATTTAACAGAACAGCAAAATCTCTTAATATGATTATATCTGCTTCTAAGACAAAATGCATGACCACCTCAAAGTCACCGATTAGATGCAAACTTGTGGTCGACGGGAAAATCATCCAACAGGAGATGAAATTTAAGTATCTGGGAATAGAAATCTCCGGCTATGGTGATGTCGAAGCAGAGGTTCGAGAACAAACTAACAAAGCAGCTAGGATAGCAGCATACCTAAATAACACCATTTGGCAAAATAAACATATCAGAGTGGAAACGAAAGCCAGAATCTATAAGACAACGATTAAGCCAATAATGACATACACTGCAGAAACGCGACCTGACAGAACAAAAGCTCGGCAGATGATGGAAACAACGGAAATGAAGGTACTACGGAAAATCGCTGGAAAAACGCTAATGAACAGAGAGCAAAACGAGAACATCAGAGAAGTGTGTAAAGTGGACAGTGTAAACAGCTGTATATTAAAAAGAAAGATGGAATGGAACGACCACATTAATCGCATGGATGACTCGAGAATAGTTAAGGTAGCACGTGATAAATCACCCCTAGATCGCAGAAGTGTAGGGATACTTCGAAAAGGATGGAGTGATAATCTAAGGCCCGAATAGGCAGAGGGGACGACGAAAAGACAGGCATTTATGCCTAAAGTGAAGAAGGAAGAATAAGAATCTTTTTCTAACCACAATCCTGACCAGTACACAAATACAGGTGGTCCGCCATTAGGTACTTCCGACTTACAACGGCTTGTGAACTGCCACTCCTACAGAAAGATACACCATTGCCTCGTAAACTCTGGCATTACAATTGCGCAAACTGAGACGATCTAAGAGAGTTCTTCCTAGATTTTCTTTGGCACTGACGACCCGTTAGTGTGCTGCGAAGAGATTACGCAAGTAATCCCCTCAGGAATGTGGAATCATACATCTCAAATTCCATCAAGTTACCGTCAAAAGGAAAGCCCCGGTTCGACAGAGATGCGAAAGAGCTGTAGGTAGGAAACAGCAAGTACTGGCAGCAAAATCAGTCCGCTGAAAATCGCAATTATTTTGCCGAAGCGAGAAACGAATACAATTCGGAAGAGAGCTGTGCGTTTCGTCGGCGACTTGGAGTTGAACCGGGATCTGGATAGTCTGGAACACCGCAGACGTGGCCGAGATGTACCTGTTTTACAGATATTTTCACGGCAGATGTTCCCAGGATTAGGCCTGCCTCATCCCCCCCTCCAACAACTCCTGTCAGACAGTCACGGCAGACAGCGAGTGCGCACCCGTTTGTCCTACAACTGGAAACACCTAGAACATCGCTTTACAGGCACTCCTTTGTCTGGCGCACTGCATCACTGTGGAACTCACTCCCAAGACACCTTTTTCCCCCCTAATTACAATCTACAGCGATTCAAGAGCTTCACACACACACACACCGCTCGTCGAGTGCCATAGTATATGAAAAACAGCTCTAGTTCGAGGAGAATATTGTTAAAAGAGAATTATTTGCAATTGTTGTACATCTACATAAAGACCGTTTCACAAAATTGACGAAATGGCAAAAAAACGGAATATCACAATACTTGGACTTCCGCTCTACCACTGCGAGATAAACCGTATAGAGTTAATATCGGCTCAACTGTTCAAGTAAAGGATATGCAAGGAAGAACACGTCTTACACAATGAGAGATGTTCAAATACATTTTCATGAATCCTTGAAAAAAGTAAACGCAGAAAAATGGCATAATTGCAATAACCACGTAATTAACGAAAAAGAAAAAATATGATCATTCGATCAATTCATCGATCAGGCAATGGAGCCATTGATTATAAATCCGGATGAAGGTGACAGTGCCTCAGATATTGATCTATTTCCTGACTATTAGTCTAACTTGCACTCTTTCATGATCTCTAGGAGCAGGGAAAACCTGGACAAAGGCGGGAAGCTCACATAGACGGAAAAAAACGGGAATTTGACGAAAAAATCAAGTTTAGGCCAAGAATTTTGAGTGAGCAGACAGACAATACTCAAAACTTTCGACTGCGCTCGCTGCATTACAATTTTCCTCTGTTGGATTTATGTATGAAGAACTATTGTCTATTTTAAATTACTTAATGAGGCGTTTTGTTACAGAAGACATTCTCCAAAGCACTCCTATTTTTAAAATAGATGTTTTTTTTTAAACAATGGGTGATTCTGTAAAAGAACAAGATATTGATTGATCTAGGATATGCGACTAGGGCAGGTATCAAAAAATGCGTTAGAGTGAAGAATAAAGAAATATTTATCTTTCGCCAGGACTGTCGAAACTGTCTGATGTATACAGTTTTCAAACTTTTGGAAAAATGTTCATTAGGATACAAGTTTCCTTAACTCCAGTATCACTGGTAGCGACCCAAATAACTCTTTGCAACTGATGTCTAATTCATTTGAAATTCTGTTAAGTAAGTATTGACCTAAATCTCTGTTCAGTAAGAATGTACCTAAATGCTTCTTTTAATGTGGTGGCATTGCATCTGTTTGCATTTAGCAGAATTTCAAATGAATTAGACATCAGTTGCACAGAGTTATTTGTGTCGCTACCAGTTTTACGGGGATTGAGGAAACTTATTGCCGATGCCGCAGTTAACCTGTATTCTAATGAGAATGGTAG
This sequence comes from Pissodes strobi, assembly GCA_016904865.1. Lineage (NCBI taxonomy): Eukaryota > Metazoa > Arthropoda > Insecta > Coleoptera > Curculionidae > Pissodes > Pissodes strobi. Next base: position 11,955 of record MU185216.1, on the reverse strand, counting down.
TTGAAAAAAGGTGGTACCACTTTCAATTTCTCACGAAACGCAACTGCAGAAAGTAGATTTTCTGTCAGTAGAGTGACTGGCTGAACATTTAGAAGGAGGCTCACTATAGGTCCAAGATTAGTGTACGATTCGCTACAAAAAAAAATGGCAGAGTTCATGATATAGTGTTATGTTTAGTGTTATATTTGTATTATGCCTATGTTATGGCAGAGTTATATTAAAAGAAAGCGCATCTTTTATTATTATTGCTTAACAAAATGAATATAATTTTATGTTAAACAGAACATAAATGAAGTTTTTAATAAGTTTTATGCGTTATTACCAATTCCAAATGGTCACTTTTACAAAGAAACAATCATAGATAGGCACAATAGCTCGGCTTAGCTATTACGAACATTAGAAATAGTAAATGTGACGGTTTAAATCACTCACAAAAAACTGTAGCAATAGACATTACGAAATCAATGATACTCTCCATAAGGATTAACTTTTTATTTTTTTTTGTTTACTCACCTTCTTGCCCTATGTACATAAATAAATGTTTCAAATTGTAACACCAAAATTGTAGTAAATTCACAGAAACCCAACCGAGAAAATATAAAAACCGACCGGGAATTTCAAGGTACTTGATCGTATAAAACCATTCTGTAGGTGTGGATACTTTGAGTGAGTCAGTAATACTGAGATTCGTATTCGTCCTTTAATATCTGACAAATTAAAAAGAAGATTTCTCGTATTCTCAGGGGTTACTTTGTCATTCACTATTGTCTTATAGATAATTTTAAGCTTTCTAAGTTCACTGAATACACCTCTCAATTTTTTTTGGTGACGGAACCCTTTTGAAAAACTAAATTTTTAACGGAACCGTAAACTAAAATCAAAATGTGTATTGTTTATTATTAAATCATACAAAAAAGGGTAGATACAGTAAGTAGTAAGTTAGTAAGCAAATGATAAAACTTAAGTTCATTTAATGGCAGGCATGAATTGTTTTTTTATTCCTCATCAATTGGTTAATGCCAGGCTTGATAGAAGAAAGTTGAATTCTCATGTCTGGTTCGGCATCCAGGCTATTGCGTTATTTTGTTTTTGTAGCTGTATATCCTAAAAATCCCGTTTCACACAAGCACGTTGTTGGGAACGGCAGAAGAACATTCAAAGCCTCTGTGGCAAGTAGTGGATATAGATATGTTCTATATTGTTGTGGATGATTCATGTTTTAACTTACAGATTTTTGGGGTTTCTCTCCTCTATCCTTCTGAACTTGATATATAGAGTCTCTTCGGCTCTGGCTCCAGGATGTAAACAGCACAAGTGCTAGTTTAGTGACCCTAATGAAATATCTAGATAAATTCAACGTTTCGGGAAATAAATCTACAAGTGCTAGTTTAGCGACCCTAATGAAACATCTAGATAAATTCAACATTCGGGAAATAAATCTATTCCCGTCATCAAGAAATGTAAAAACTAAAAATGAAAATGGTTAGTAAATACAATAAAACAGTAAAAAGCTCTTGCAGATTGTCAAGCTTTGAATTGACTTTGACAATCTGCAAGAGCTTTTTACTGTTTTATTGTATTTACTAACCATTTTCATTTTTAGTTTTTACATTTCTTGATGACGGGAATAGATTTATTTCCCGAATGTTGAATTTATCTAGATATTTCATTAGGGTCGCTAAACTAGCACTTGTGCTGTTTACATCCTGGAGCCAGAGCCGAAGAGGCTCTATATATCAAGTTCAGAAGGATAGTGGAGAGAAACCCCAAAAATCTGTAAGTTAAAAGTAGTGGATATTCATCACGAATCCTGCATCAAAAATTATTCTGTGAAATTGTTTTGAACAACGATTCCATGCTTGT
>MU185216.1:0-10082 GCA_016904865.1 Pissodes strobi | reverse complement strand
GACTACGCGTCAACGAGAAGTGGCGCGACGAACCGAGGTTATTCGGTTGCTTATAGTCCGAAGGCGAATGGTGGCGTATGTGTAACATTTCGATAGAATAGGTCGAGCGCTTACTTAACAATATATTAAATTTTCGTATGTAACCCTTAAAACCTATAAGTAGGCGTTTCGTTTTGGTAGTTTATTTTTATCTTAGGTAACTTTATTCTTATAGGTTCCTCTTTAATACATGTATTCATTTTATTATGGCTGCCGGCGGAGCCTGACCGGAAGCTTTGCGGAGCACCGGGGCTTTGCGGAGCACCCTTGAGTAACGCTGATGTAATAGAATCTTTAGGCTAATATTTTTTTTTAAATAGACTATATTAACGAAAAAATGGCGTCTGTCAATGTTTTGTAGACTATTACTTTTCTTGTTTCAGCGAGTCAAAGATACTTTGTAGTAGGCGCAGGCGCTATCGGATGTGAGCTGTTAAAAAATTTTGCCATGATGGGTCTGGGAACTGAAGAGGGTGGCTATATAATTGTCACGGATATGGACTTAATTGAGAAATCAAACCTTAATAGACAATTTTTGTTCAGGCCCTATGATGTCCAAAAACCTAAATCTGATACTGCAGCAAAGGTAAGTTTAAGTTTAATCTAGCTCATTTTTACTAATCCCAGTCCCTAGTTTTATTTATTTATTTATTTTTATATCGAATGGCTTTTGGATATGGAACTCGGCCTGAATTTGTGTAAAACACAAAAATAACCGGAATAACGGTTTTAGGTGAAAATTAATATGTTCAAAAATTATCCAAATTATAATAGCCATGGACATAAGAGACCATAACACATTTAACACTGTAGTGGCAGTCTCGCTTATTGTAGATTAGAAAATGTTGTACGCACATCATATCCAAAAAAAAAATTAAATATGAAAAAAAGTAAGTATTTTCTCAAAAAAGGCTATTTCAATTTCGATCAGGAGCATCCGGTATAAAGACACATTAAGAGGCTACAAAAAGTTGTTGACAATGATGGTCATATTTATAAACCAACTTTAAAAATTTGCGTGAATTAAGAAAAATATTGTTGATTTTACAATAAGGTTGTCTTCTAAATTTATTTTTTAATCCCACGATAAAACAGTTATTAACCACAGCAAAAAAATTCCACTATCTAAAAAATTACAAATGTATGTCCTTTCATACTGCGCCTGTAATCAATCGCAAAGTATGCGCGACTATTAATGATTTATTATGTTTTTTTCATTATTTCGTCCCGTCGCGTCGGCGTCACGTTACACTGTGGCAACTAGTAAAAAATGCTAAATTTCTAAAACAAATGTTTTTGACGCAAACAAACTAAAAAGCATATTCCAGACCACAAAAATGACCTATAAAATTTTAATATATGGTAGAGAAAATTAATTGTAGAAATTATAAAACTATAAAAGGCTTTTTGTACTCTTTAAATTTGCTATTGTAAAAATATTTATTCTGAAAATCTGCTATTTTATTTTAGCATTTAAACTTGAGATTTGGCTATTCCAAAGTAGTTACTTTCTGAAGCAAAGTATTGTATCAAGAGATTGATAAATTTAAAAATATTTTGTTTTCTATATACTTATAAGATTACAAGGACCCGTATATGTTTGTATGAAAAACGTTGAGCTAACGAAGTAATGTGAATGGTTCTAAAATTTGAAGGTTGTCGAAAAAATATTACTTAACAATATACTTGATAATAACCAAAAGCTTCACTACATAATGGCGGAAATATTTCATTAGCACTGAGCATTTAGAGGGCCAGTGAAAACATTCAACTCTGATACCCCTAAAGCCCGATATTAAAATAATTGCAAAAATTATCTAGTGGAAATATTTATACATCTTGTTGCCAGCTTCACTATTGAATAAATATTTCTTGCTCTAATTATTGTTGGTTATTTATTTAAATAAGGCTCACGTTTGCCCTAATCAGTATGTTACACTAAAAATGATATGAAATTTAATTTAAGGAGGCAAACTCATTATTTAAATTGCTTCATAATATTACAGCAAATGTCAACTAAGCCTAAAAATCCATTGCAAAGAAGTAATAAAAACTAATGATAATGTTAAAAAGTATTGTTTTTTTTTGCCGAAAGTGTTGAAACACTATTACTTGTTTTATTGTTATGAAAGTGTAAAATTTTATTTATCTACTGCGCTATATCCGTTCGTCACGTTATCGGTTGACTTAGTTTTCGGCCAGCTACCAATTCACAACTAGGGTGTCATCCATCCATCAAGTATTTTTTTGTATGGTTTGAAAATATAATTTCTAGAGAACTTAATAATGAGTTTTCTTTAAATATTCCACACTAGCAGCACAATATCATTTCGAATTTTTGTGAGATTTCTCGGACAGAAGGTTTACTTCCATAGTCTCTCTTGGCTTTCTATAGAGTTCGTCTTCACTTGACATATTTTTTCCTCCATCGCACTCTTTCTTAAAAATTACAACAAAAATCAAAATTTACCTCTTTGATCATATATAATATGTTGAATTTAATATGGTCGCGTTGACCCAAGTGGTCAGCGGTCATCATGCTCTTTTAAAATATACTGAATATAAAATCGTTATTTGTGATTGCTCCATAAACAGCATTGCTTCGCACTGTAATTTGAAACTGCTGTAACGAATTCTACAGTTGGGCGTCACTTTATAATGAAATACTAGCGAAAGTTAATTTATTTAGTTTAATTAAGTGTGAGATTCGTTTTTTTCTGAGGGGCGAGTTGTCTCTTTTATTAATTATATTTTGGGCGCCAGAGTTCCTAGAGACAATGCGAATATAAATACTTTAAGATCAATAACTATAAAGATAAGAATATCAAAAATTTGCCTTATAATTCTTGTCTCACAGATCTCGATCTTGCAATAAAATAAACAAAGGAATTTTAAAACAATAATATATTAATTTTATAATTAATTTACAAATATGAGTGGTGAAATGTGAAAAATTTAAATATATTTGTTTTTATTAATTGACTAGCAATGATAATGAAAATTAAAAGAATAAAATAAAATTAATAAAAGAATTAGACTAATTTACTGGTCTTTACAAACAATCTATCTTCTGATTGGCTAATACCTAGCTCGTCCAACTATTCTGTAACCATGCGATCGTATCGAAACCTCTACTGTAACCGCTTCTGCATAGGCCCAAATTCGATTGAGTTGGGGTGATCTAGAACTTACTGGTTATCCTAGGTTCGGCTCCATCTACAGGTCTGCTACAGCGACGTGGACGAACACCTGCTACTTCCTTCTTCCGCCAACGCAGTTTACATGCAAAAAAATAATGGCCTAATCTTAGATCAATGTATATTGCTAATTAAAAAATTATTCAGGGAAATATCCTGTGGACCTCAGTTAGACTATTACACAGGAGGAAGTATTCAACAATTTGAAATCTTACTGGTTAGAGCAAGTATAATCAAAAACTTAAATTACAATTTTAAGTTGAGCAAAAATTATAAATAACTACTGTTACTCAAGATATTCTTTTTCTTTACTTTAAGATATTAAATTCAAACGAAAATGATGGAACTACGTTCCAAACAGTGGCTCTCGGCAAATCTAAATAAAAGATAACTTGAATGTAATGATAAACATTAAAATAGAGGTACAACCTCTATAAACGAGTCTTATAACTCCAAATAAGTAATTTCTATTACTTTTTTATATGGCCCTTCGCACATATACGATAATTGAGCGTAATTACACCTCAATTAATTAAAGACGAAGATAACGTACTCACTATCTCGCATTGAGATAGAAGTGTAGATAAAAGATAAGGAAACAAAAGGTAAATTTACACATGTGAGCTTAACCTCTCATAAATGCAAATTAATGTCGATACATCAGTGTTGAAACGCGACAGGGCAAGTGCTAATAATTATATGCTTGATGTTACAAATAAACTGAAATTTTAATGAAATAAGCCTGAAAAGAAAAAAATATTAAAACCAACACTACTATGAGGGAAAATTCAGAGAAATTCTACCAAAAATTCAATTTACTACCTTTACAGGAATATATAGAACTTATTCCTAGAATTCCCCAAATAATACTGTTCAATTTAAATGGAAATACTTAAAACAATGTGCGTGACCTCTAAACGATGAAATAATTACGTTCTCTCTAAATTTGGACTAAACCATTCTCAAATTACATGAATTTGACTAATGAGATACGCAATTATCCACCAACAAATCGGTACCTTAACCTACAAAAAAATTAAGATTATTGAAGTTGTAAGTGGATCGAATGTGTAATATAAAAATGCTAAATTCTTTCTTTAGCAGAGTATGATTAAGTGAAACAGAAACAATTAACGATTATGTATTAAAAAAATGAAAAAATTAGTGAAATATATGCAAGATGAATAAAATATTTCAAGATCAAAAACTAGCACTCACCAGGTCAAACGTCGTCACAAAGATAAAACGACCTTCCTTTCAAAGTTCAAGACGTTCCACAAATTATGATTTTCGATGTTTTAATTGGATAGTTTATATCATGTGCACACGGCGACAAACCGAAGAAATACTCAATATAATATACTAAATATAGTAATCTATAGTAGATTAAATTCATAAATTGTAGGTATTAAATAGCGGACTACGCTTTCCAATTACCAAATACATGAGATAAGCCCGTTTCCGAATAGATGTCACTACTCAATATAGAAATCTACAGCGACACGAATCCACAAATTGTAGATATAAACCAGCGTAACTGTGCTTCTTAAATAATTAGTTGCACGAAATATACCCATTCACGAATAGATGTCACTGGCGATTCATATAACAAACAACGAAAATCATTGGTAATTAAACTGAATTTAGTGGAGCGGAATAAACTTATATTCCGTTACATTGCCTATTTCTCAATAAGGACAAATGTTGCTTAATTTAGTTTATGAGGGACAGGTTCCCTTTCAGGATTCTCAAGCCTTTTTATTTAGATTCATCTAATTTCTAATTAAATACCCACACTAACTGAAACCTTCCATACATTATTGAACCATTTAGATTAGACAGCAATTATCTCAACTCTATCTGTAAGCTTTATTGTTTAATTTGTAGGTTATGTCTTTTGCAATTGTGAATGATTATCAGTGGCGGCTCTTGGGTTAGTTGGGTAAAGTTGGAGGGCGCAGTGGTAGAAGACAAGCAAAAGCCCGCCGGAGGCAAATTCGCCGAAGGCGGAAAATTGTCGGGCTGTCACGCTCAATTTTCGCTCAAAAGTCCTTAAAAAACATTGTGACTTGTGACTATAATATATTTATATATCCGAATAAAAAGAATATAGAAAAAACGAATAAAAAAAATACACATGAGAGTGTTATTTACATAAATCGAATCCCTAGCCTATAAAGGTTTCAATTAAAAATTCTAATTATGGAATTGTAATAAGCATATAGTTATTTCGTTTTTAAAAGTAAATATATAAAATATTTAAGTTTTCTACTAAATTTTTAATAATTAACAACAAACACGACAAAGAGAATTAACAGCATCCTTCCCCGCTTGATCGTCTGTTATTAATTATATAAATCCGAAAAACGGCATACGTAATATCGAACCGAATATGGAACTACTTGACTGACCCAAAATACTCAAATAAAGTGCATTCTTTATTCTTTACCGCCTGTCGGCCAGCATCGAAAGTTTGTCCAATAGGAAGTCACACGTCCACGAATAAGGAAAACATCATGCGTTTTCCCGTTTGAAATATCTATTAATTTCCCTTGCTTTTCCTGTACAAGTTTTTTTTATAATTAAATCAGAAGTAGGCCTCCCCAATAATTGCTTGACACTAAGCTTGTTCTCATAATTTAGAGGTCTGTTTTTGAAATATTTGCCACTGACTTCATTTGAACAAAATAATTTGCCGTAAATTTCTAATAAACACTAAACAACAATAAAAAGGTTCAAATTATTCGGAATTTACTTGCTTAGTTCTTAGTTTCTTGTAGAATACATTCACGTATCCACAAAATTATCGATAAAGCTAATGTGCAACCAAGTTTAACTGAAAGAAACGCGCCAGCATCGTCACTATATTATTTCTCTAATCGCAAAATGTCAACCAAAACTCCACTCAAAACAAAGTGGACACAATAAGAATGTGCACTGATCGGCCATTCCAGGCGGCGCGGCGAGCGGTGAAAACAGCCGTTGCCATAGGAACCTCGTAAATAAAATAGAATATAACGTGCTCTATGGCGATTTGTGACGTAACATCGGGACGCGTGAACCAGGGGCGGCTCGCAGCTTTGAAAAGTGGGGAAGAGCTACCGACAACGATAGAAGGAACAGCGAAAAATTTTTGGGGTCCACGCCCAAACTGCCAAAATTATTTAATAGTTATTACCGGTATTTTTTAGGTAAAGCATAAAAAAATAAAATATGTTCATATTGTATTAGCAACAAAATGATTTGTTGCTAATACAAATCACATGTCTACCAAAAACACACTAAAACTACAATATATAGAAAATATCTATTGTATAATACTATAATAGATCAACCGTGGAATGTAAATAAAAAACAATTCCAAGAATTCACGGCGGAATGTCCCCTAATAAACTCGCAATAAACGAAACAACGTGCTTTCGCGTTGGACGCGTTGATCTGAGAATGGAAGTGCTACACGCCAGCTCTTCCAATCATTGCAAACCAAACAAATGTACGACCATTACGACGTCATCGTTATCATGGCAACCAACTAGTTGCGCTTATACTTTTGATGACTCGACGGCTCTCGAGCGATACCTCTTCCTTAAAGGTCTACACAAATGATAATGAGATTGTCACTGCTATCGGCGCGTACGCGAAAAGAAATATACATTTTCATGTGGGTTCACCTCTGTTCTATTCGATAGTGGAGTTAACGGGCAATGTGCAGGTGGCGAGATTCTTGTTCTTGTTTCATGAAGCATTGATTTTAATATTTGAAAATAATTGAATTATTAGTTATTAGGGGGGTAACGGGAAATAGATTATTCCTAAACTAAGAAAGTTTTATCATTGAATCTTAAAATATATTATTTTACTGATGAATTAATTGTATTTTTTTAAATTACATTTTCTTGGGGAAGTGGCACTTCCCCTACTTCCACTGAATAGCCGCCACTGGCGTGAACGTGTGCATATGTTAGTAAATTGCTCTAGTACTTTAGTAGATAATGATAATGCTAAATATGCTGAAAAATGTCCAAATAATAATTGTTAATATTATTATTGGCATAATAGGAATAGGTTTCTAATAGGTATATTATTTTGTGATTTTTTAATGGAATTTTTGGGGGGCACGTTAGTGAATTGCTCTAGTACTTTAGTAGATAATGATAATGCTAAATATGCTGAAAAATGTCCAAATAATAATTGTTAATACTATTATTGGCATAATAGGAATAGGTTTCTAATAGGTATATTATTTTATGATTTTTTAATGGAATTTTTTTTTTGGGCGGGAGGGCACATGCTCCTGTGCCCCACGGCAGGTGCCGCCACTGATGATTATTATCTCAGGTACTTGAAATTTATAAATGTATGTTAATATTTCTGCACTTAGGTATTTGTAGATCTGTTTGGTGATTCTCGCCGCGAACACCACCTTTTTATTTACTGAGGCAGATGCTGATTTTTTAATATGTTACAACACGTTTTTCTGATTGAAGTTAAAATGATAGTAAAGATTTTGTTTCAATTTAAAAGAAAACCTAGCCCCGGAGAGTCGTGTTACAATTGCCCGGTCTCAGTAGTGGGGTCGTTAGAGCGCCACCAGTTCTATCCAACTAAACTGAAAAAGCTCTGCTGGCGTTGTGCAGGGTGGCTAGGCCGGCTTATTAAATCAAAAGGTACTTAATTTCCAACTAACAAGAAAATGAAACTATAGGCTGGCTTATTAAATCAATAATGGATCAATTATCTTAACTTAACAAGAAAACACAATCTAAAATTTAAGGAACAATATATTTGCTACTAGGTTCTTTTTTTTTTGAAAACACCTCAACAATCTATCTGGAGTAAAATGGCACGTTAAATGGAGACGTTGTTAGTTAAAGACAAAAGAATGTCAAATGACTATTAAATTTAACTACTAATATGTACAATATGGTGATTGTACGGAGACCAATTCTGGTGTTAAAACTCGGTTCTGTATGCCATACAACTAAATGCACTAAATACTACTAACCGAAGTGATCACTTTGATATTAACTAAGCTAATTACAACTAGGTATGCGTGCGCTAATAGCTGCACCGATTTTAAATGTAGCAATAATAATATGTGTCAATGAACGGCCACAATAATTAAATCAAATCACTCGATAAATTAAAAAAAGAATAAAATTAGAATAAAACTATTGAAAGCGTGGCTGTCGATGCTTAATTCATATTATAAAGAGAGAAAATTCAGAGCGGTTATATTACTCGATAAATGAATGAAAATAATAAAATTATTGAGCCAACGCTTGACATATTAAAAAGATAGAAAATTCAGAGCAATCAGATTAACTGGTCCGATAAACCAGTGAATAAATGAAAATAAAATTAATGAGCTATCTCAGAGCTTGACGGTCAATGTTTGAGTTATATTAAAAAAATTAAAACTAAGAGCGATTATATTTAACAGATAAACAAAGGAATCAAGGGAAGATAAAGCTTCTGTACAATACCCCACATCCGGTCGTCGAACTCTTGTGGAGGCGCCGGGCACCTATAGATACCTCAGGTACTGCCTCTCGATGGCCCCGAGGAGAAGATCTAGCCGAGGTCTCGGTGTCGAGATTGGCTGATAATTGCTGCTGGTAAAACCTGATTCCAACCCACTAGAAAAAGGTGGTTCCAGCCTGCCGGTAAAAGTAGTGGCCAGCTGGTAAAGTTGTGGCCCTCCAGTAAATCCCTGAATAACCCAGTGCGCATTAGACAAAGCCCCCTTACTTTAATAAGAACCATAACTCCCCCCTTACATAAATATATCTTCTTTATAAAACAAATTCCCCCAAAAAAACCATGGACTTGCAATGCCCATCAGCAAATAAAAGAGGTACTAAGGTACAGACAACTTGAATATAACAAAGATAGGGATGAATCACCCCTAAAAGAAGATATAAACTTCCCTATATGATCAAAATTAAAGTTACATTAAAACAAAAATTCGAATTAGATAAAATGGAGTAGATGAGATAACATATGGGACGCAAAAGCAAATGGCGGACCATGCACAAAAAAGGTTAACACAGATAAAGCAATTAAGTCATTAATTTAGGCAAAAAAAACTGTAACAGTAATTACCTCGATCGTGTGTGAGGGCTACCTATGGGAGATTCGACGGTCTCGGTCTTATATGACGAACGTGGAAAGCAGCTAGAAATAAGGGAAGAAAACCATTAGCCTCATGGCGTCGTCCGCGTGCTTCACAGGCAATAGAAAAAAATCCAGAGAAAATGCTTACCAGTACAGTATTTAGATCCCGAAAATCGGTCGTGTCAAAACACCAAGAGATTCCACAGTATATCCCCAATAAATGGGTTGAATTAAATCACAAACTAAATGTGGAGTCTCTGAAACTGCACTCAAACAGAAAGCTTCTCTCCTCGTCGACCGGTCTAACTAGAAGAACTCTCGATCGTTTTCGTCAATTTGCCTTTCTCCTTTTACGAGAGAAAAAAAACTACGTCCGAAATATAAATATCAAACCAGCCGAAGCCAGAGGTCCGAAAATGATCTCAGAAATGATCGGCCGGTGATTGGAATCCGGCAAACAATGAGTTCCCAAAAGGTTGTTAGGATATTAACATCGTCAGTAAAATATGGATCGACGAATCTACTGAGATTTTACAGTAGGCTTTATTAACACAATTCTTAAAAATATAGGTTTGCTGGCTGTTCTACGATAATGTAATATACGTCAAGCCAAGCTATTCTAATAACAATGTGCTTCGCTTATCAACTAAAATAAACATAGTCAAAACGTGTTATAAAGGCTATACAAATATATCTTTAACCCATACTTAGAATAGAGTTAATTTACAT
>MU185215.1:49326-119085 GCA_016904865.1 Pissodes strobi | reverse complement strand
TTTTTTTATAACTTGTCTTTTCTATATTTGTCTATATTTTTTTCTAATATTATAGGTTGTAAAGTTTTTGTCGATGCTTTACTTTTCTAAAATATATGGTCAATACATGATTTTGACTTGTTTTCCACTTTTATATAAGAGTTAATAAGTGAAACAAAACCATTTTCATAAAACATATTAAGATAGTTTTGCGTATCCTGAAATACAACGAAATATTAGGTACAAGTTTCACGCACTTAAAAGCACCTAAATAGTTTTGATCTTCGCTCCAAATAGCAAAGGCCTACATGCATGACACTTCCTTTATAGACACCCCAGATAAAATTCTGTGAGCACTTTGTCCTCTTGTAGAGGTGTTATTGCCGAAACACGTTTTAGAAAGACAGAATTTAAGGTTATTTGTAATTTTGTTTTTGGAATATTTTAATTTGTTTTATTTAAAATTTCTGCAGCCATTTTAGAGCCAATTCTTGTAAAAAATATACTTAACATGTTTACTATTTTATCCAACTCATTTTCTACTTCATTATTTTCATTAAGAATGTCCCTAATTTTAATCGGTGATTTATTTTGTGATATTAGAATATTAATATATAGTTTCCCACATTTTTTTGGTTTATTCTGATTTGTACTTTTATTGCTTTTGTAATTGCTAATTTATTTATTTTATTTTTATAAAATTTATATTGATTAAAAATATGTTCATTACTTTTTTTATATGTTTGATATAATATCTCTCATTCTAATTGACTGAATTAGGCAAGGAGTAATCCATGGGTTACTTTTCTTACCTTTGAAATTATCAATTTTCGTAACGGTGGATTTCTCTACAGCATTTGGAAATAATATCTACAAGTGAATTACAGATAATTTCTACATTATCAAAGGTACAGAGGTCGATGTTTGCATTTTTATCTACCGAAATATTTCGAAAAAGCAGAATTTTTTTAAAATTATTTTTTTTACTACCCTGTATATGATTTTGAAAATTTTATTTGTATGTTGATAACATGCAAATGAGCCCTTTAACAGTTTTCGTAATAAAAACGAAAAAAAAAAATCGAAAATATTTTTCGGAAATTAAAATTTCGAAGCGCACTTTCTACATCTAAAAAAATCGTACGGTTTTCCTGTACCGAAATATTTCGAAAAAAGTCGAATTTAAAAAAAAATTAAAAAATACCACCCTGTAGGTATATGATTTTGAAAATTTTATTTTTATGTTAATAACATGTAAATGGATCCCTTTAACCGTTTTCGTAATAAACGCGTAAAAAAATTTTCAGATGTCGAAAAATTAAAATTTTGACGCGAATACTTTGGAAGGGGTTTTTTTTGGTGCGCCCAGTTCCATTTTCGAAAATATTTCGAAAAAAGTCGAATTTTTTAAAAATATATTTTTTTACCACCCTGTATATGATTTTGAAAGAAATTATTTTTATGTTAATAATATATAAATAGACCCTTTTAACAGTTTACGCAATAAAAACGAAAAAAAAATTCACAAATATTTTTCGAAGATAAAAAATTTCGACGCGAACACTTTGGGAGGGGGTTTTTGGATGCGCCGAGTTCGATTTCTGCATCTAAAAAATCGTAGGGTTTTTCTGTACCGAAATATTTCGAAAAAAGTCGAATTTTTTTACCATCCTGTATATGATTTTGAAAATTTTATTTGTATGTTAATAACATGTAAATGGATCCCTTTAACAGTTTCCGAAATAAAAACGAAAAAAAAAATCAAAAATATTTTTCGAAAATTAAAATTTCGACGCGCACTAACCCAAACCAAACCATCAATATCTAACCATAACTAAAAAACTTACTTGTGAAAAAAACTGTGCATGCACACGACACAAGCAGATAATATTGTTCAGGCATTTTTTGTGTTATCTACTTGCTGCAACTCCGATGCGGAAAATTAAATTGCACCTCGAAATTTCCCATAAAATCATGCATGCATGTTGAACTTAAATATCAGCAAAATATTTTGTTAGATACTTATGGGTTTAATATCAATGAACGTCTTTGGAAACGAGGACATAAGCATTTCCTCTTTTCTCAAAAATTGACAGATTTTATTCTTATTTTATAAGCCACAAACAATAACAATATTAGTGTTTAGATAAATAAATTCCCTTCCGCAAAAAGGTATTTTTTGTTAATTTACTGCAAATCAATGAACCTATTGAACTGCAATATATAGGAAAGTAGTGCTTTTATTAAATAGTTTGTCTAAGAATTTTTCCGAAATTTCGGAACAACATATGAACACATTTTCGTATGAAAAATTGTACGTAATTTTAAACAAATATTTCAATATAGTTAATTAAACACAATTATTTACTTTTTTTCGAATTTAATAATCAGTTATAATCGCTTTTTTACAACGAGAATGTTTATTTCAAATAATTCGAAAGTCACCACAAAATAATATTTGATAAAATGAAACTGGAACTAGCACAAATAGAGAAAGAAATGGGATCATATATACAATAACCCTCTATATATACACGATGTATGCAAATAACTAGTTATACAAGGTGAATTTTTTTGTAGACTGAAAAAAAAAATTGTAAAAAGAGCATACCCCCCGAAAGGGTCGACACAATTTTTTTAACAACTAAAAAACAACGAAAGTAACGAACAATTTTTTGCTTCCCGTATAGTAAAACCGGCTTATTAAATACCTACAAAAGGGTGTAAGAAAGTGTGTGAATGCTTGTAAGGGGTGACAAAATTCGCTTCGTCACATTGTTTTGGCCCTTGGGATTAGGGTACGAGTTTGAATAAATTGAATTAGAAACAGAGACAAAAGGGCATTTGATTTAGGCTAATTGATAAGTTCCGTAGCAAAATTAGATTTTTCGCTTCCCTAACGGTAATATTGAAAATCTAAAAGCGTTTTTTAGTAGGCTTTCTAGGAAGCCGAATCACAAATGTTAATAATGTATTTTTTAGTTGAAAAAAAAAACAACTACACCATTGCATAAATACATTTACTCAAATTGATAGGTACGTAAATGAAGAACAAATGTAATATGGAGAATATTGCACCAAAACACATAAAACGATATACTAACACTAACAAAAAAATTCCTGCTTCTAAATAAAAAGAAACAATAAGCACTCTTATTTTCAGTACTGGAAATTCAACAAAGGTAAGTTATGGTGAATGAATAGCAACTTTTCTAGATTTGCCGTCTACTTTCATTATAAATACGCCAGATTTAAATATTGTAAATTTTTGTTCCTTCCACCAAATAGTTGGATTGTCGGTTCTACTTATTAATGATAAATTTAAGTACATTGCAAGTTCTTCTGTAATGCTACTTTTATAACGATTTTTCCCCGAGCTGTTGCAATTTCGTCAAAGCATAGTCAAAATTTACTTTTTGTTCTTTCCCCTTCTTCACTACCTTCATTATTTTTTAAGAAAATTATTATTTTTGATAACAGAACATCATCAGCTTTCGAGTCGTTTGATTGTGTTTTTGTACCCAATAAGAATCCGCATCTATTAAAAATTGTTTGACATATTCGCGATTATTTTTTCCAAAAATGTTGCCGTAAATCTAGATCCCAAGACCGTTGAAATTATATAATGTTCATTTTTAAATAAAGCATCAATTTTTAAAAAATCTGTTCATAAAACCAATAAACGCCAAAAATGCATTTCTCATCAAATATTTTCTAAAGTACCAATCGTTGGCAAGGCTTCAGATATAAAAACTTCCTTTGAGCTAATTTTTCTTGAAACCTCGTCGAATGGCTCTAATAAATTCAATAATGGTTCCCTTAACATCCATTGATTGTTATCTGTTGCGTAGATACTTAAAGGTCTCTTTTGCTCATGTAACACATGGTACACTGGATATTCCCGCATCGTTACAACCCTTTACAAAATTAATCTGATATAAATATTTATACTCATAATATGTAACATATCAAGGTTTCAACCGGGAAAATATTTGGAAAAGTCCAGGAGTCGTTATTAACCGAACTATGTAAACACTTTCCTAGACTATGTTCGCATCATCTAGGAAAGTGATTACGTAGTTACGAAAGAAGCCGCAAGAAATTTTATATTCCTCCCTACAAGATGTTTTTCTAGTATCCCGGTGAGTTTAGTTCTTAATTTAGTTTCAATACTGGATTTGCAACCAGACACAGCCGAAGCTTCGAAAGCTACTTGAAGCACATTTTCCATAATTTCAGTTAATGCCGTGTGAATCACTTACTTTTAAAATTACATAAATACTTACAAAGGTCTCGAAAGGTACCTAAAGTCATTTAATTAAAGAAAGAGCTTAAAGCCGATGTACTTAACTGCACTTCTTATTTATGAGCTTGAAGCCCCTCAATGGAGGGTTCAATCCTTTATAAACTGCTTGAAGACCTCAGAACATTTTTAAAGTTCTATTAAAGGTAATATTAAATTAGCTTGAAAAAGGCTTTAAGAACGTTCTGAGGCCTAAAATGAGTTACTGTTAAAACTAATCGAACTATAAGAAAAAATTTCTTGAATGCTTAAAGATCTCGAAAGGTATCTAAAGTCATTTTGTTGCTAACATGAGTTCAAATCCTTGAAACTTGGACTGTATACAAGGATTAAGAAATAGCTTAAAACCGATGTACTTAACTTCACTTCTTGGTAGGTTAATTCTTATTTATGAGCTTGAAATTCTTCAATCGAGGGTTCAAGCCCCTACAAATTGCTTGAAGGAGTTTTTTAAGGTTCTTTTGAGGGTAATCTTGAATTACCTTTAAAAAGGCTTTAAGAACGTTCTGAGGCCTGAAATTAGTTACTTTTACAAGTAATCGAACTATACGATAAAATTTCTTGGATGCTTGAAGAACTTAAAAGGTATCTAAAGTTATTTTGTTGCTAACATGAGTTCAAATCCTTGAAACTTGGACTTGATTCAGGAATTAAAAAAGACTTTTTCTTAACTCCACTTCTTAGTAATTTAGTTCTTATTTATGATCTTGAATTCGAAGGTTCAAGGTTTTTATAAATTGCTTGATGGCTTCACAACGTTTCTTGAAATCGTTTTGAAGGTAATATTGAATTACCTAATATGAGTTACTTATTCCTTGAATGCTTACGAAGGTATCTAAAGTCATTTTGTCAACATGAATCTAAATCCTTGAAACTTCGACTTCCTTTATAATGGAATTAAGAAAGAGCTTAAAGCCAATGCACTTAACTTCACTTCTTGGTAGTTTAATTCTTATCTATGAGCTTGAAGTCCTTCAATCGAGGGTGCAAGCCTTTACAAATTGCTTGAAGGCTTCAGAACGTTTCTTGAATTTCTTTTGAGGGTAATCTTGAATTACCTTTAAAATGGTTACGGTGAGCTACTTTTAAAACTAATCAAACTATAAGAAAAACTTCCTTGAATTCTTGAAGATCTCGAAAGGTATCTAAAGTCATTTTGTTTCTAACATGAGTTAAAATCCTTACAACTTGTACCAGATACACGAATTGAAAAAGAGCTTGAAGCCCACGTAGGTACTTAATTTCACCACTTGGTAGTTTAACTCCTATTTATGAGCTTGAAGCCATTCAATTGGGAGTGCAAGCCTTTATAAACTGCTTGAAGGCCTCCGAACGTTCTCAAAGTTCTTTTGAATTAGCCTGAAAAGGGCTTCAAGAACGTTTTGAGGGCTGGTATGGGTGACTTTTAAAACTAATTGAACTATAAGAATAAAATCCTTAAATGCTTAAAGATGTCGAAAGGTATCTAAAGCCCTTATGTTGCTAACATGAGTCCAAATCCTTGAAACTTGAACTTTATACACGCTGATGTAATTAACTCCACTTCTTGGTAATTTAATTCTTATTTATGGGCTTGAAGTCCTTCCATCGAGGTCTTACAAATTGTTTGAAGGCTTCAGAACGTTTCTTGAAGTCCTCTTGAAGGTAACATTGAATTGCCTTTTAAACAGCTTTAAGAACGTTCTTAGCCCTGATATGAGTTACTTTTTAAACTAACCGAACTATAAAAAAAAATTTCTTGAATGCTTAATAATGATCTCGAAAGGTAGCTAAAGTCATTTTCTGGCTAACATGTGTTTAAATCCTTGAAACTTCGACTTGATTCACGAATTAAAAAATACCTTACAGCCGATGTTCTTAACTCCACTTCTTAGTAATTTAATTCTTATTTATGAGCTTGAGGTCCTTCATTCGAGGGTTCAAGTTCTAATAAATTACTTGAAGGCTTCAAAACGTTTCTTGAAGTTCTTTTGAAGGTAATACTGAATTACCTTTAAAACGGCTTTAAGAACGTTCTGAGCCCTAAATGAGTTATGACTAAAACTAATTGAACTATAAGAAAAAAATCCTTGACTGCTTAAAGATCTCGGAAGGTATTTAAGGTCATTTTGGTGCTAACATGAGTTAAAATCCTTACAACTTGAACCTGACACACGAACTAAAACAGAGCATGAAGCCCACGCACTTAATTTCACCTCTTGGTAATTTACTTCTTATTTATGAGCTTAAAGCGATTCAATCTGCGGTTCAAGCCTTTATAAACTGCTTGAAGGTCTCAGAACGTTCTCAAAGCCCTTTTGAAGGTAATATTGAAGTAGTCTGAAAAGGGCTTCAAGAACGTTTTGAGGGTTGGAATGAATTACTTTCAAAATTAATCGAACTATAAGAAAAAATTCCCTGAATGCTTAAAGATCTCAAAAGGTATATAAAGCCCTTTTGTTGCTAACATGAGTTCAAATCCTTGAAACTTGGAATTAAGAAAGAGCTTAAAGCCGATGTACTTAATTTCTCTTTTTAGTAGTTTAATTCTTATTTATGAGCTTAAAGTCCTTCATTCGAGGGTTCAAGTTTTTATAAATTGCCTGAAGGCTTCAGAACGTTTCTTGAAGTCCTTTTGAAGGTAATATTGAATTACCTTTAAAACAGCTTTAAGAACATTCTGAGCCCTGATAAGAGTTACTTTTAAGACTAATCAAACTATAAGAAAAAATTCCTTGAATGCTTATACCTTTCGGGTATTTAAAGTAATTTTGTTGCTAACATGAGTTAAAATCCTTACAAGTTGGACTTATAAGAATTGAAAAAGGGCTTGAAGCTCACATACTTAATTTCAGCTCTTGGTAATTTAATTCCTATTTATGAGCTTGAAGCCACTCAATCCGGGGTTCAAACCTTTATAAACTGCTTGAAGGCTTCAGAACGCTCTTAAAGTCCATTTGAAGGTAATATTGAATTAGCCCGAAAAGATCTTTAAGAACGTTTTGAGGGCTGGAACGAGGTATACTTTTAAAACTAATCGAACTATAAGAATAAAATCCTTCAATGTTTAAAGATCTCAAAAGGTATCTAAAGCTCTTATGTTGCTAACATGAGTTCAAATTCTTGAAACTTGGACTTTATATAGACGAATTAAGAAAGAGCTTAAAGCTGATGTACTTAACTATACTTCCTGGTAATTTAATTCTTAATTATGGGCTTGACGCCCTTCCATCGAGGTCTTGCAAATTACTTAAAGGCTTCAGGGCGTTTCTTGAAGTTCTTTTGAAGGCAGTATTGAAACACCTTGCAAACGGCTTTAAGAATGTTCTGAGCCCTGATAGGAGTTACTTTAAAAACTAACCGAACTATAAGAAAAAATATCTTGAATGCTTGAAGATCTGGAAAGGGATCTAAAGTCATTTTGTTGCTAACATGAGTTAAAATCTTTACAACTTGGACTTGGCACACGAATTGAAAAAGAGCTTGAAGCCCACGTACTTAATTTAATTCTTATTTAAGAACTTGAAGCCTTTCCATCGAGGGTTCAGGCCTTTAACATTGCTTGAAGGCTTCAGAACGCTTCGCGAAGTTCTTTAGAAGGTAGCATCAAATTACCTTGGCTTTAAGAATGTTCTGAGACCGGGTTCAAGGAACAGATTTTTGATCAACTCACCAGTGAAATGTTTACGGTTTACTAACCCCATGTCCAACATTTCTATAAGCTTGCCAACTTCATCCTTCAGGAGCTCACGAGTTTGCAAACCGATATAAATGCCCTGCTTGATAGTGAACATTTTCCGCTCAGGGTAGCTTTCCCATGTTGTTTAATTCCCATCACATACTTTTCATAAGCCCCAGTTTGATATGTGAACGAGACAAAATATGTTTGCAAATTTTAGATATTCTCTTAGAAATCGATATATTTACAACAATCCTTAAACATTGCCTCGTATAATGTATTTTTACTAACTATCGTTACTGTTTGACCTCGCCAAATGTCTGCCATCTTTAACATATGGCCCTCAAAAGTTCTTGCACATTCTAATCATTCTTAATCTAGAATATTCGCCACGTTATTTAACCCTTGAGGACCACTGGTTACTTGAGAATACCACAATTCAAATGCCCCCTATTCAATTTTTTAGTGGTTTTCTGAGGTTACCAGCGTGTAAAGTTGGCTGCCTAACGTGCTGAAAACATTTTGTATCAAGCATTGCGCCGGCAACTGTTTCCTATCGGGCTTCCCGCGCATTTATCGCCCTTTGTTGGTGGGAAACTTTCTACGCCGGGATAAAATAGTGAAAATCTGTTTGTTTTAACCCTTTTTGAAAAATGGCAGTTATGTACACTTTCTGTTATGTCTGTTGTGCAATTATACAAATAAGTTATGCATGAAAAGCTTATTTTAAATTTTTATATTGTAGTTTTTATGTGTGGTTATCTGGAAGAACCACTAGACACTTTGGTTATTGAACTTTAGGGCCGCAAAAAGTAGCAAGTAAAAGTTTTTTTTTGTAAAAAGTGCAGTAGAAGGTTTATAGAGGCATATCAAGTGTTAAAAAGATGCGAATAATTTTAAAAATTTCAAATGTTTTTTTTTTTGGATTTCGGCATAGGTATTTTGGGTTAGTGTTTATTGATTGAGATATGAGTAGAATGATAAATGGACACTCAGCGCTTTCCAAGTAGTAAAAGAAAATTTGTTTTAGGAGAAAAAGAGGGAGTTTGGAAAGAAAAAAAAGTAGTTTGGAGCTTTCTGGAGCGAGAAAATCTACCGCAGGATGAAATTTATGGTATCCTTGATGAAGTACCAAGTGGTTTTGAATCTAAAGAGTCAGATCTAGAAAGCAATTGGGAACAAAACATAACAAGAACTGTTTTTCCCCTTACCATATAATAGATTTTTTTTCTCATGTATTCACATTGCTTTAGTTTTTTTTTGCAAAAAAATATTCTTTTCCAACTTTGTTCATAAAGGTTGTTATTGCCTAGTGCTAATTTAGGGATACCATATCCTGCAGGATAATCCTTAATATTTGTATTTGTCAATATCATTTTGATTACTATAATATAAATAAACATAATTACACCTTTTATTTTGATTTTCTTTAAGAAAAATAAATCCGGCCTCAAAGGGTTATCAAAAGTTATAGGCGTCACATAAAGGAAATCGGCAGAGACAATATATATTTACCAATATGTCTCCAAACCACAAGACATCATCAATAAACTATAAGCTTTTTAAAACTTTTTATATCTTTCTCATGTTAAAATTGAGAGGAATAAACTGTTTTTAAAATGGTAAGCTGTGGCTGTGGGTGCAAGGTATCATTTTGTTTTATTTTACTCTCACATAAAGTACTACAAGTCACACAACACAACCACGATTCGCTCATAACCCTTCATCGTAAACTACAACCTTTTTTTCGCCCTTTTGTGCCTAGCGCAATCAAAAAAACATTCAACGTTGCAGAATGCGTGGCTGCTTTTGTCCATAGATTTATCGGACCAAAATTGCCTTCTGACATTTTAATTTATTCTATATTCCAGGGAGCCCCGTTTGTCTAATAAATCATAAATCATTCGGAATCTCAATGAATTTGTCTCCAGTTCTAAACGCCGTTTTGACTATGTTTTGTTTCTCAGTGTTTCGAAAAAGGTTCAAAAGAACACAAAAGACAGCTAAAAAGAAACATAAACAGCCAAGTCACGACCTACCTACCTGACGGAACGAATCCGTAGACATAGGGACGATTTTTTTCTTCCTTGGATGAATAGAAAATTGTTATTTTTTTAGTTTCGGTGATTTTTACGGTAGCTACTGTGCGATATTGGACGTAATTAATGTTTCGTTATGACCTGTGATAGAAGCATTGTTCGCTATGGCGTCCTTTATTAATATTAAATTGCTTATACAACACATAACTTTAAGATACATTGTATAAAATACGATTTGTATCCTTTTAAATCCTGGTTCACGTTGTATTTTATTATTGAAATACAGAAAACGTGAGTATTCTTAATATTACTTATTTTAGTTCGGGCAAACACATATTTATATTCATATAAATAGCTAATTTGCAGGTACATGAAAACTAGATAAGGAACTCTACTAATGAATGAAGATCTGAAAAATTATATATAATGGAACATCGATAAGGTAACAAATATTTATTTAATTAAAAAAAAACTGCAATTAATATAAAACAGACCCTTTTGCTGGGCAAGTAATCATATAACAAGTACGTGTTTGAATAAAAAAAAACAATTTATTTGTCTAAAACACTATTGCCTAATATCAAAGAAATCATGTTATTAAGTTAATTAAATTTCTATTTAAACAATGTCTGTTTGGATGAAACAAATCATGTTTTTGGGTGTAACACAATAATTTTAAATTTTCTTAATTATATCAAATTTTAGAGATCCGTATCCATATGTAGCTTTTATAGAGCATAATAGATGTAGGTACCTTACGTATTCATACAGCAATAACTTAGGCTGTTTAAAAATAGATTTATAATATTTCGTAAGGACTAATAAGTGACAAACAAATTTAAAAAATAATAACACCTACCTCTTGATTCCATCCCATGTAGTGTGATACCGCGGGATCCATATGCTCCGCCATGACACTCATCCAGTGTACCAGCCCTTGTGCCCCTTGGCCACCCATGCCTCCTCCTTGGGGCCCGGCGGGGCTTCCACCGGTTTGTGACGTGTCCCATCCAAAAGCTTTCTGAAAAAGAAAAAATCAAATTAAATAAAACAATTTTGATACATTTATACATTTAATTTCCCAGAAACATGTTAAGGTAGGGTCATATAGGGTGTAACAAATTCGCTTATCACCATTGGGATCTCGGAAACTGTAAGATATACGAAGCAAACTTGCGGATTTAGTAACCTATTAAAAACGCTAATGAATTTTGTGTCGTTGTTGAGCTTTTTCAAAAAACTAAAATGTTCAAAAAATTTTATTGTCTTCTTCTGACTGAAATAAATTTTACATACTCATGGCTTTTTTTTCTGCCCCATAAGATGATATCCTTAGATTTCATACAAGACATTTTGCAGTGAAGGGTTGGTTCTTCATAAATTTATTTTTTTTAAAGCCTGGACCTATATTTTTTAATTCAATTTTTAGAAGCTTTCTATATCTCAAAATCAATAATATTCCACACTTCTCGAAACATTACATGTCCATTGGTTTTGAGAGATCGAAAGCTTCTAAATACAGGTTCGTATTTAAAAATATTAAATTGATGATAATGTATTCATGATAAAACGTCGTATTTGAAATTTAAGGATGATACATTCAGCAGGGGTTAAATTTCTGAATTTGCGTTGCACCTTAAGAATTTACACAAAAGAATATCGAAACGCTTAAAAATTCAAGTGTAACGGGCAAAAATCAAACCACTAAATGCCTTGAAAGGCGATTTATCTTACAGACTTCAAAAAAAAAAATAATAGCAAATATATAAATATCAAGGATAAATTGGTTTTTGTTGTTAAAATAAACAGAATACAAGGGTCTTTCAAAATTTAATCAAATATTTTACACTCTGTTTAAAATGGCCATATTTTTCATAAAATGTTAAGTGGTGCGTTAATTTCTTGTAGCAGTGTATATGGTTGCTACCCATTTGTAACCATTGCCCGAGTGGGCCGGTGACGACGATGAATCCGGCGGGAAATTTGAATTTATTTTTATTTAAAAGTACTTAATAATATATTTTTAAATCATTTCTAATTAAAAATATCTATTTGCATTAAAATTTGATTAATTGGAATTAAAAATATGTATTTGTAATAAGGCGTTATTGTTTGTAATTAAAACTTCCTATTTTTAATAATAAAACGTATTTCTTTGTTTGTAATTAAAAGTACTTATCTTTATTAAAAAATTATTTTACGGATACTTATATGCAATTCTGATGTAATTATTTCTACGTTTATGAGTATAAGTTTCCAAACTTTCTACAGCTACTTCCTTTCTAATTTACAAGTAGGTAACTTCTATTAAAACCTGGACAAAAATGCAATTTGGAAAGCGGTTGTTACAGAAAATATTAACGGTGATAGCCAGCTTTTTGGGGAAATTCAACTTCCATGAAACGGAGAATAACAATGCAAAAACTTATTTTTTTACGGCTTTTCACCATGAGTATCTGTTTTGTAGATAACTGTCCGTAGAATCCTATTAGGACGCCAAAGGCATTTGAATCACCCATGGAGGGGAGCATCAGTGATGGAACTGCATTTCCATTTTCATCAAACGATTTTCCGAATTTGAGAGCTCAAAAGCACCAAATAACCAAATAACTCCCAATGGTTAGGACGATAAATGATAAAAATTCATTTGGGAGCCCAATTCGACTGGTCGTAGGTTCCTTGGGAAGCATTCCGGACTTATGATGACAGGAACCGTCCTTCATATTTTTACCTGTAAAATTAGAAATCGCCTTTCAAAATATATGTGCCTTATTTTCAGGCACCCTGTAAAAAGAACTAACATTTGATTTAGAAAGAAGTGGGAAGCTCTTCAATATTCATTAGGAGCAAGGAAAGTATTTTTTGTGTTCTAAATCGAATTACTCACTACAAAAACTATACGAATTGATATGCAAAAAGTAAAATTTTACCTCGAAATCTGCCATAAAATCCACCAGAAGTTGCCCTTAAGCATCAAAAAATTTCCACATTTTTTAACCCATTTTCCCAGCCTCAAACCTTTTTCGATGACATTTTAGGCAATTGAATGTATAAATCCACATATTTTAATCTACAGGGTAATAAGTATTTTCTTAAGGGAATATTTTAAGGTTACATATTATATTTTATACATATTTTCGAGGAAACCAGATCTATTAAACGGTTTGGAAATATATACGGGTGTTATTTTAGAAAAATTTCTAGATGGCGTCGTATCTGTCAAATTGACGGCTGACAACATTTTGGATATCAGAATCGGCTTCCTCAAAAAAACTTATACGGGAACCCGTTTTTCGTTTAGAATATTTTTCAACAATCGAAAACTTCAACACTCTGTATATTGAAAATCCAAGTGATACCAAGTGCCTACAACCTAGTTCGGACCCAGAGGTGCTGAAATCGACCACCTCTATACAAGTCGCGAACATCCACCTAGAAAATATGAATTCTTATGTAAAATGACCTGCCGGAATCGAATTTTTTGTTCGCCCCTTGATCCGGAATTGCGAAATCAGAGTAATTGACAAAATTCCAAAAATCTTGAAAATTGTTGCAAAATTTTAAATTTTTGCATAAACTTCTCTATCTCCCTTACTTTAACTTCGATCGACATGTAATTTTAAGATGGCCTTTGTCAAACATATCTTAAGACGGTTTTAACATAAAACATAATTATGAATAATTAATGTGCCTTTGGTGACATTTTTTTTCAGTGGGACACCTAATATTTTACTCGATTACTAGACAAATTGCTTGATCGAGAAAACTTTTTTATTTTTAAAGATAGATGGATACTATAAGCGAGAAAGTTGTAGCCAAATAATAAAGGAAGTTTTTTTATTTGAAACTTTTTTTCAAAAATCGTCTTATTTTTATGTTAATAATTATTGAAACCACGGCGCGCATAAAAGTTCACTTAATATCGGTGCGGTCGGGTGTATGTAATGTATTGCAGAGGCAGCACGGGAATTCCTGTTTAGTAGGAGTTTACAGTTTACGTTTAGTCTTAGTTCACGTGATTCGTGTATTTTTATAATAATTATGATAATAATCCTTCTTGTGTGTTTACTGTGACCTCTTGTCCACGACAAAATATGAGCCGAAATACAGATAGATGTAGTGTGGAAATGGTACAGGACGTTACAAAAGAGAGCATTCATTACTTGTTTCAAGCATGTAGAGAAAATTCCGATAAGCAATCCATAGCTCTTAAATATCATGATGACAAAAAGGAAGTGTTTTATCACTAAATTCTGTTTATCACGCTAAGTGTAGACGAACTTATACAAGAAGCGCTTACAAAAAATCTGAAACGGAGGGCAATGCTTCCGAACCTAAAACTGGTGAACGATGTAGATCTTCTCATTCAGATGTTTTATATTATGCAATAAAAGTCGTGACAGTAACGGTTTACGGAAACGTAAACAGATATTAACATTTAATAAGCAGAATGAGATCTGGAAAATGGCAAAAAAATTAACGACCAACAAATCTTGCACCGAATTCAAGAATTTAGTGATAATTCAAGTTGCGAAGCAAGAAAGAGCCATAAAAATAAACTAGAAGTTAAAAGAATCAAAAACAAAAAAAACAATCTTTTTCAATCAGACATTAAGGAATTAGTTAATATTTGTTCCGGATATATTAGCAATGTTTATAAAGAAAAAAAAAATAGCCGCCATAGTTAAGGCAAACAAGGAATACGCAGAAAAAATTGAAGGAGTAAAGTTAAATTTATTTAACGCAAAGGAAAAAGCAAAAAACAAAAAGCTATTGTGGGTGAGTTATATGAAAGTGAAGTAAAAATGTTAGGAAATCTACATTTTACTCGAGAACTTGAAGAGGAAACAAAAATTTGGGTATTCTCTAACGAATGTACTTCTTATCCATCTTCACTTTGTGAAATGGATTCAGAAAACATTATTATGAGAAAGGTAAACAAATCTGAATTGTATAATTCTGTGTTAAAAGAATTAAAAGAATAACCTACTGAGCTGTCTTGCATGCCAATAGAAAAAAATTATACTCTTAACTCCGCATATATAATAGATATGATGGCACTTATTCATAGATACCAGAACTTTAAATGCAGAAAATTTAGAGAATTATTTTTAAAATACATTTCATTAATATTAAAGCTGAAGCTTTAGAACTGTCGTCTCGTCGTATGTGTTGGTGATCGCTACAATTTTGAAGAAAGTTTAAAGAAAACAGATAGTATAGAAGATCGAAAAATTGTCATTTTTTAACATAATATGATATACCTGATTGGAAAAAAATTATAAAAAAAATTATATAAAATTCTAGTAACAAAATAACCCTTATAATATATAATAGGTCATATTTAGCTAAAAAACTTGTAAGAGAATATATATTATATATTATATTAGCAGAAATGTCGGAAGAATTATACTATATTATATTAGCAGAAATGTCGGAAGATAACGAAAGAACAATAAAATGCACCAAAAAGGAATCGAATGCAGTTGATAGGTTGGCTTTTACAGGGCACGAAGAAGCTGGATACGAGAATATTTGCAATTATTATTTTTTTTTAAATATTTGAAGGTTTTTTTTATTAAAAGTGTGGACACAGATGTTTTCGTGTTATCTATGTTTTTCTCGGTAAGTATAGAGGTTGAAATTTAGATGGAAAATCCAAAGAAATTAATTTTCAGTTATTAAAAAAATTACAAACTTGCATCAACTCGATGTTAAAACATTAGCAGACAATTTGTTAAGAGTCTGCTGCTTATCTGGTTGTGATTTGGCCAGCTTTCTGTTTAGAAAATGCAAAAGAAGGGCCCTTTCAATAATAGTGTTATCTCGAGAAGCAAATGAGATGAATCTTCTATCAACTGGGACTAAAACTGCAAACGAAAACGAATATAAAATATCTGACCAATTATTGTCATCATGTAGACTGTTTTTTTAAACATCTTTATGGCCGTAAAGCCTTCAAATGAAATATGGATGAATTACGAGCCCATATGTTTCCAACTTGAAAGTCATTATATCTTTAATGATTTGAGTTTTAAAATTATATTTCAAAGTTATAAGGTAAAACACAGAAATAATAAATCATTTCAGTGTTTCTTTTCTGTTTCTAGTACTCTTATTTTTATTACCTATATTATTTCCCTATTAAAAAATATATAGTAATAATGTTACGTGGACCTATACTTTTTCCAAATTTATTTTATCTGGTGCAGGCCGTGACTGATTGTTGCTTATATCAGATTATTGAGCATTGGTCTATTTAGAATTTTGTTTCGGGTGGGAGGAAGGAGGCTCCAGTCATAAAAAGGAAAGTGCCATTGACTATTATTGTTATTATATTATCTGCAATAATTGTTGATTTTAGGGATTTGCCGCCGACCGAAGATCCGTTTATATTTCATGTCAAGAGTGCCTTTTTACAATGTGCTATATTTAAAACAGCCCATATACTAAAGCCAGACGTTCTTAAAATTGTAAAATTTAAATATGGGCTCACCTGCAATTATATAATACCAACATTGATGACTAAAGACGCCAAACCAAAATTTTTAAATAGATACTATCTCCGTTTTGTTATTGCAAATTATTTAAATGTTCAGCAAAGTGCAAATGCCTAAAAGCAAATGTAAAATGTAACATAAGTTGTCTGTGTGAAGGAAAATGCTTTGCAAACTGAACAGCAAGTAGGTATATAGAAAATTGTGTGCAGTATATTTCCAGTATTGTAGATACTACCCATCTACTACGTTACAATAATTATAAATAATAAAACATATTATTTTTACCAATCCCGTAATGCACAGTTTTTTTAAGTTTGTAACTAATATCATGCTTCTTTGCTGCACTTATAAATGACAGTGACGCCTGGACTCTCTCCATCTCTTTCTCTCTCGCATAGCCACTTTATTCATTTCCCTACACCCAAGAACGATAACAGAAGTATATAGGGCGGCCTCGGGCGCGCGGTCTCTTTAAATTTTCTAGGACTTTAAATAATTCCACAGTCAAAACTAAAAGCCGTATCAAAAAAAGTTTTTAATAAAAAAGTTTCTTTGGTTTGTCAGGAACACTTTTGTCGCTTATAGTATAGTACCTACCTAACTTGAAGGATAAAAAAGTTTTCTCGATCGAGTATTTTACACTGCAAAATGATGATATTTTGTGTAAAGGAGAGCAAAAAAAGTTCTTAGGCCCATATGTAATTTTTTTAAATCTTCTAATATATGGTATCATCTTAAGAAGAGATTGAAAAATATCATATCAAAAATTCAGATCAATCGGACATCATTTAAGCAAGTTATACATTAGTTTGCAAAAAATAATATTTTAGTCATATTTTTCTGCTTTTTGAAAAAAGTTTTGTTTTGACCTATTTCGCAATTCCGGATCGAAGGGCGAACAAAAAAATCGGATTCAGCATGTCATTTTGCATAGATTTTCATATTTTTTAGGTGGATGTTCGCGACATGTATAGAGCATCCTTAAAACGCTTCCTACGAGCTCTTAGATTCCCAACTAACCTTTGCATTTCTAAAATCAGCTATATATATGGGTTCCCATTTAAGAAAAATCCAAGATGGCGTCGCATCTATCAATTTATCAGCTGACAAATACATTTGACATCCTTTTTAAAATCTAGTAGGAAAATAAATTGCTAAGCGAGTATACAGCCCCCAATCTTTAAAGCGTTGCAGATCTCCAGATTCCATCATTCATATGATTTTTTTGTCTCATTCAAGTGTAATGTCTAACTCTTTTTACCCCCAAATTTTGCGATCGAAAGGCTTCCAATTATCCAGCCAGATTTTAATTGTAATTTCTTAAACTATTCCATTATACATATTATATTCTAAATTAAATATCTAGGACTCTTACTACAGCGTGCTCAATCTCCGGATTTTACCCCCTCTGAAATTTGTCTTCCTTTTTTACTAATTTAATATCCTGCTTTTTTAATCGCAGTGTCTCGAGCTAGAATGGTCTGTTAAGTCTTCAGATTGGACCTCACTTTAAATGTCTCTTTTTTTGCGATTACATAAATAGTATATATCAATTCAATGTTTTAGCCTATTATCCTGCTTACCCTCAGCATCCGTATGCCAGATCTCCAGATTTGACCTCACTTGAAACATTTATTTTTTTTTGTAATGGCATATTATGTTTCAATTTAATATCCTAATCGAGTATTCAGCCGTTTTACTACAGCATCCCTATCTTTATCCATGTCCGGATTCGAACTCATTAAAAAATTTCCTTTATGGCATATGTGCTTTAATTTAATGTCCAGCTATTCTTACCCTGCTTGCCAATTATCCAAATTTAAACTGCAATTGTTTAATGATTCCATAATATATTATAATCTAAGATTTAAGCCTCTCAGTCCAACGTGCTCGATTTCCGGATTTGACACCCATCTGCCTGCGATTAAGACCGCAATGTCTCGAACTTTAAAAATCTTGAGGTGGAATGGCCTGTTTGGTCTCTAGATTTGACCTCACTTCAAATATTTCTTTTTGTGCGATTACACAAGTATTAAATATTAATTTAATTTACCGCCTGGTTTTCATTTCTAAAGCTTTGCAATAAAATGGCTTGCTAAATCATCGAATATTTGTCACGCTTACCCTCAGCATCTCCAGATTTAATCTCATTCGAAACATTTCATTTCTTATAATTGCATATTATGTTTCAATTTAATACCTTAATCGAGTATACAACACTTTTACCACCAGAACTCCATCTTTAAGCGTTGCAGTACAATGGCCAGATTTCCGGACTCGATCTGACTTCAAATTTTTCTTTTATCTCATATCTAATGTGTTCTAATTTAATGCCCAACCCATTAATATCTATGCCTGTTACTCCAGCGTGCTAGATCTCCGGATTTGACCCCTATTGAAATTTGTTTTTCTGTTTTTACGATTATATATTCTGTGGTTTAATATACTGCCGTGTTAATCGTAGTTTTTCGACCTTTAGATGTTAGGTCTCCATATTTAACCTCACTTCAAGTATTTTTTTTACGATTACGTACATATTAAATTTCAGTTTATTGTCTCCTCTATATCCATCTCTAAAACTTTGCAATAAATATCCTGCCAAATCTCGGGATCTAACCTGACTTGAAATATGTACGCACGTTCTAATTTAATATTTATCCTGCTTACCATCAGCAAATCATCTTTGAAACCTTGCAATAGAATGGCCTGCCAGATCTCCAGATTTGACCTTACGTTATGTCAAAATATTGGAAATAATCCTTAAAATTTCCCATAATGCGTCAAAAGCAAAGCTAACTTTTTTATAGCAGAAATGACGAGGTTTACGAATCTGAGGTTTTTTTGAAAATAGCTATGCGTTGGCCGGCACATACGCTTAGAGTAGATTTTTCAAATTGAGAATCAAAAAATCACCAATTTGGCATTTTCAATCAGATCCATGTGATTTTTTGACACGCTCTGCTCATACCCTCCCTCTTTAGTATACGGATGTTTGGTTGCTCCAGATTATTCGATTTTCCGGCAGTAATGAAATATTAAGTGGTAACGTGTCGTGTCAAAACTATAAATTGCAAAAAGTTTAATTTCAACTAGCTGACTTTGTATAAAGAGCATCATCATTTCCAAAGCGTTTTCAAATACAGTTTTTAGCGTAGATTATCGGTCAAATAATCGGAATTCTATCCCAAGGTGCGTAGAAAATTTCATTAAATTTATTTAATTTTTTCGACAGTTATCGTGTATTAAAAGGGAATTTTGAAAAATTTCAGATTTCTTGCCTAAAACGTGCCAAATCCCAATTTCCACTCACAGCCGTTTTCGTGAAATATAAGAATGAACCATGGTAACTGAAAACGCTCCACCGACTGTTTCTCTCTCTCGCTTAGCTGAATGATGCCGACTTTACACGAATGAGCGTCACATATCCCAGCGCGACAGCTGAGTCCTATTCACTACACAGGACAGGGTGTGCTGAACGCGCCTAAAAGTTTTCACTTTAATTATTTAATTTATCATAACTTTAATAGGTGCTGACACTTGACGGCTTAGTGGACAACACTGACAAAAATGTGCAAAAAAACCTTAATAAACATTTATTTGCTTTAAATAAAAATTAGTTAGATTAAATAAAATTTCTTCAATTTAAATAATTGGGCGTGTTTGATTTTTGGTTATTTCTTTACCTTGTGATAGCAAGACTTTTTCCATATTAAACACCTATTTATTCTTATTAGGTAAGTTACGTTTTTATTATATTACTTAATCGTTTGTAAAAAAAGCGTTCTCTCATAATCAAATGGCGTGAGTTTGAATAGTAATTAAAAATTATTGTTTTCTGCAGTTACTAGCTAGCAATGCTGTTGAATTCACGCGATATTCGCCTACAATAGTGTATAACAGTACGCCTAGGCAGTTTGGCGTACGATCTTGATTGAGGATTTTTTGCTTTTTACGTTGTAGAAGTTCAATGGCGTCCTTTCCGTTCTTGTACCTACATAATATAATATAAAGTAATGGGTATTTCAAAGCTATATTTATTCAATCTGGATAAATAAATGGTTGATCCATAGAAGTACAGTTTTGAAACAAATTGTTTTTTATTTCGATAAAATCTAGTATTTAAAGAATATAATTAATTTAGTTAAATGAATAAGATATACTTTTAAACAATGTAGTAGTCTATTCAAACAATAGTCACAATTGTTTTGTTTCTATTAATTTTTGGTTTAGTTATTGTTGTTTTATTTTTAGATCAAAATATTGATGACATCGAAGTTTTACGTAGCCTGATGAAAATCGATTTAAATGTCGTTACTAACAATAGAATCGGTGACAATCTTGTGCCATTTCCGTGCAATGCTCATCATACTCGATCTGCAGAGTTAGTTTGGGTTAGAGTTAGTTGAATGTCCTATTAGTTTAATTAAGTAAAATGTAACTGCCTTTCACTATTTTTATATGATAAAATTTTTATGGACTTTAGAATTTTAGTATTTTTTATAGAAACTAGTGAGTTACCGTTAAAATTAATAATTAGTATAATTAGTAAATTTTATTTCATAATATGTTTATGTTCCTATCTATTATTTAGAAAAAAGATGCTTTTATTTTATTATAATCGCTTTTTTCATTATAAAAATGATTTAACTTTCGAAACCAGTGATAGCAGAGGCAAAATATTCTGATTATATTTTTTATTTATATTTTGGGAATACTCGTCTTGTTCTTTGTTTTTAATACGTTTGAATAAAAATGATTCTTTAAACTTTTATTTTATTTATTGTGAACAACTGTTCCTGTCATGAATTTTTGGTAATTAAAAGTTAAGTGTTCTGACATGCCTTTTACAAATCGGTGAGTTAGATAGGCTTCGGACTTGGGATTCTTTACCAATTAAAAGAAAACAAAGACATATAGTTTATTTCAGTTAAAACGTGAGACCTAAATACGTCTTAAGAATAATAACAGGGTTTTTTATATTATTTTATTTGCTAATGAAACCGACTTCTTATCACTCATCTAACTGAATGTCAATAAATAGTCCTTTTAGAAAGATGAACACATATTTACAATAGCCAAAATTTCTCTTTTGTTTAAGTCAGCACCAACAAAAACAGTAAACATTGAACAGTCAACTAAATGTAATTATTTAAAATAAATAATCAATTATTTATTACAAATGCAAGATTTTGATAACTAAATAATTTGCTTATTTGAATCAAATTAATCAAATTGTTATTTCAAATAAAAATAAGACTTGAGCAAATAAAATGATTTGATTCAAATAAGAGAAATTATTTCGTACAAATACCCAAAACATTGGTTTAAATAACCGACCTATTTAAATTAAAACATGAAGCTTTAGACACAAAAGTTTTAGAACATATATATGTTATATTTGTTCCAAAGGCTTTGTGTTTTAATTTAAATAGGTCAAGTATTTAAACTAATGTTTTGGGTATTTGTACGAAATAATTTCTCTTATTTGAATCAAAATAATTTTATTTGTTTTAAAGTTATTTTTGTTTGATGTGGACAAGATTATAAAATCATATTGTTTGATCGGAATAAATATTTAGTTAAAACAAAGAAAATCTTAAAAATAAATCAAATAAACATTGTTTTTTATTCAAACAAATATTTGTTTGGCCATTATCAAACAAATATTTGCTTGAATAAACTCCATTTTTTTAAATCAAATACATTGTTTTTTCAGTGAAGTGAGAGATGAAAATAAATAGCTCAAAATGGCAGTACCTGATGCATATCTTTTCAAAATTTTTAAAGTATAATATGCAGTATAAAAATTGTTTTCTTCATGGCAATGCATCGATAACGAAACAGAAATGCAAATACCTAAAACAAAATCTTATTGTAATCTTACCTGATCAAAATCCCTATCCTTTCCGAAAAACATATTCTTGTAAACATTATTCTTGTCGTCTCCGTTGCTGCTGGCCATCACCGCTTTCGCCAACAAAGTTTTGTAAAACTGAGTCGGCAACAAAAGTTGGTTGTTGTTGTAGCTGTCCAGTTTATTCATGATTTCGTTGTATTTCAACGCCGGCTTGTACAAACTCAAACTTGTCTCGTTATTGTTACCGACCGTGCCGCAAGAATCACTAGAGTCGGAACTATCCATCGCCGCTTCCGGAATTGGGCGGATTCCTGTCATTTTCGAACCGAAAAGTTGCTTGAACATCGAAACCGACAGTTTTAGGCGGGGACCTAATACCTCAAAACGAACATTTTATTTCACCTCTAAGTTTGCTGGTATATATTTATGGGTATAACGGTATGGGTATACTATAAATAGCTACCTACGTCTTTATTCCTTACTTTGTGATTACAACAATTAGATATTTATACTTCACACTAGAATATAATAATAAAATATTAAGCTTTTTCCTTTGCTGTAGTAAAATATCGTATTTTAATCTTCTAATACTCTTTTTTTTGCTTATTAATAGGAACTTGGTGGACTGTAAGGAACTTTGATGATTTAGTAGATGAATGTTTGCTGCTCTAACCCATGGGTTATTTATTTGTGCACAGTTCGTGAACTATAGTCTAAGTTTTAAGACGGTGAGACTCTTAGCTACTATTTTCTGAAAAATAGCGATATAAAATAAAATGATTTTCTTGGGAAGCTGTGGAAAGTTATATAGCATTTTTCAAAATTATTGACTTTACTCAGAATTTTTCTAAATAGCATCATTCTGGCAACTATTAGATTAAACAGTAACTACAACTTAATATGTCATGGAGTTCGTGAAGCTGAATATTTATTTATTGAATGCAATGCAGAAATCCATAGCTCTATCATATCAATTATATATATTTCCTATAGCCTTCTTAAAAATGTACCTACTATATATGTAAATTCAATTTATTTTCTAGGCGATTGCGATGACATAGAAAAAACTGGCTGTTTATAGGAGCTTTCACAGGATGCGTAATTCAACCGGCTCTGCTTAGCGATTGCTCCTTCCAATCTTAGCTAGAAATAATAATTTCTCGTTTCACGTCGATTTCCTACTCAACAAAATTATAATAATTTTTAAACATCCGGTCACTTCCGGCTGAACCGGAATAGTCAATCAATGATGGATTATCATCAAGCACTAAAATTCGAAAAATATGCGTAGCCTCTTCTTAACCCATTTAATTCATAACTTGAATGTTACTAATTATTGGTATTATTGGCCGAACTTTTTCTAAAGTATTTAAGCTCATTGGAAAGCAAAGTTAAAATTAAACTAGTAGGCGTATTCGCCAGGTAAACTTTCAGAAATACTTTAATAAAAGCGAATTTGTCTCACACATGCTGAGTTTACGATTTTTTTTCATCCGCGCGCTTAAGTCGTAACAGCTTGCATGTACATTGTTAACATTTTTAGAAACAATATTTAAAGGATTAATGGTAGACAATCAACAAGCAACTCACCAACCAAGCACTGCAATCAATGTTACCTTATTAGTAATCAAATTTCACTTAATTTCACAAATTATGGGATGCGAACACTTCAAGAAAATCTTGCTGTCGATTGCCAAATTAACTGTTAATACAGAACTAATTTCCCTATTTTTGTAAAATTCGTTGTGGCAATCCTACCGACTGCGCCAGATATTTTAATAGAACAATATTTACTATTATAGAATAATATTTACTACTGCCCCCATTCGGCTTCGCCACAAGTCTACAGCTTGCTTTATTTATTGTTCCCAACAGAATTATATCTTTTCCTTTAACTCTTCAGCGATATAAAACTGTTGACCATTGCACATCATTGCTTCGAGAATTCCCCATATGGAATAATCATCAGGGTAAACGGCTAGACTTATTTGGTCACATCTTCCGTTCAATATAATCAAGGCAAACCTCAGACAATAAATTTCTTGTGCACTGTGAGGTGTGGAAATGAGCACCGTCTTGTTGAAAAACGTAATCGTCGCATTCGTCCCTAATTTCTTCAAATTCGTGGGGTGAGTTTTATATCGGCATCGACCAAAACAAGACTTCCCTAATTTGGAAACTGCTACAGAGATCATTTTTGAAAAAATAGCTCCCTCTCACCCTGGGCCAGACTAATTTTTTATACAAATACTTCCACCAAGTACCATCCTTCAGATGATGGAGGAAAGCGAGTACAAAGAACAGTCAACCAGATCAAATACAGGGAATTACAAAACAAATTAGAAGGAAAATTAGAGAAGCTAAGGAAATCTGGTTTACCAAAGAATGTCAAGAGATTGAAACTCTCCAACAAAAAGTCGATAGCTTTAATGTTCATCGGAAAGTTAAGGAATCCGCTGGTATCTAAAAACATCGAGCTACGGATCTGCTAGTATACAACACGAGGAAATTACAAACGAACTCGTATACTTACATGGCAAGAAAATATTAAACAACTTTTTGCAGATAACAGACCAGACCCCCCACAACTGCAGACTTGAACAACCGGACCGTCAATCACCATCGAAGAAGTTCAAACTGCCATCACGCAAATGAAAGTAGGAAAAGCCCCTGGATCTGATGATTGTAGGGGTGAATTCTTGAAACTCCTCGACTGGCAAGGCACCAAGTGGCTCACAAAGCTGTTTAATTACATTTATGATAATGGATATCTTCCGCGAGACTGGCTCGCATCAGAATTTATTACGCTTCCCAAAAAATCTGGTGCTAAGAAATGTAGCGAATACAGGACCATTAGTCTGATGAGCCATTTTCTAAAGGTGTTTCTAAAGGTCATACACAGAAGAGTATACAAACTTTGTGAAGAACAAATGTCAAATACACAGTTCGGCTTCCGAGATGCTGTTGGAACAAGAGAGGCATTATTTTGCATACAGGTGCTGTTCCAGAGAAGTAGAGATGTTAACTGCGATGTCTATGCCTGTTTTATAGACTATCAAAAGGCATTTGATAGAGTTCAACATGGAACTAGGTTGAAATACTGAAGAACGTTGGACATTAGAACAATTATCAACCTGTACTGGAACCAATCTGCCTTTGTTCCAGTGGAAGGAGAGAAAACAGAAGCAATAGAGATACTGCGCAGTGTAAGGCAAAGCTGTATACTATCACCGTTATTATTTAACATCTACTCCGAACAAATATTCAAAGAGGCCTGTGAGGACACGGAATGTGGTATACTAATTAACGGGAACTGCATTAATAACATTAGATATGCGGATGATACTGTGGTGTTCGCAGACAGCCTGGAAGATCTCCAGGAAATCATGACCAAAATGACACAAACAAGTGAGCAATATGGCCCTGATCTGAATATTAGTAAAACAAAATTTATGGTGATCAGTAAAAACGCAGTGGCCGCAAGAAGAATAACAATAGGTGTGCAGCAGATTGAAAGAGTTAGTAACTTCACCTATCATGAAACTACCGTTAACGGCAAGTGGGGCCACTCACAGGAAATTCGATGTCGTATAGAGATGGCCAGGGCGATATTCTTAAAACAGAGAAATGTTTTTAGAAGCAGGGATCTAACCTTAACAACCAAGATAAGATTACTGCGCTGCTATGTGCTCTCCGTTGTTCTGTGCGGGGTGGAGTCGTGGACGCTAACTGAAGCTACAAGCAAAAAACTGGAGTCTTTTGAAATGTGGCTTTACCGTAGATTGTTACTAGATCATGGACCGATCATGTTACCAACGAGGAGGTGATGAGGAGGATGAACAAGGAAAAGCAAGTACTTATCACGGTAAAGTCCAGAAAACTCGAATATCTAGGACATATTATGAAAAACCCGAACAGATTCCAGTTACTTCAACAGATATTACAAGGAAAAATCCTTGGACAACGCGGACCAGGACGAAGAAGAATTTCATGGCTGAAAAACCTAAGAACATGGTTTGCAATGATCACTACTAGTTTCTTTCGAGCTGGAGTCAACAAGGTGATAATTGATAGCCAACATCCGGAACGGATAGGCACTCAAAGAAGAAGAAGAAGTACCACATTTGTCATAAGTTGGACATATTGATTTTTAACTCCACTCTTAGACTGGTTCACTTTTCTATATAATAGTCATTTTATGAATTCTACCAACGGTTTGGGTAACATTTTGCCAAATGAGCTATTTTAACTAATTCGAATTTTCTGAACACGAATTTCGATGATGGCAGACCCAAATCTTGACCGGAACCAGAGTACCTCATCCGGCTTCAGTGCTTGAATAAAACAAGTAGTCTGGATGGCTCTATGGATGGAAGTTCCTCCTGTTCGACGATGCAGCACCCGAAGCAGGCCATTCGCCTGTTCACGACCGCCTCGCACTCCGTGAGAAGGTGTTTCAGGGTTTCCTCCCCCTCCTCACAGATCCGGCAACTGTTCTCGTTTTCAATTTTCTTCTCTCCAGGTGCCTTCTCAACCGGCAGTGGCCCGTGAGGATGTAGAGATTGTTCCTAGTCAGTGTTATTAGATTTTTTGACCTTTCTTGGTGAGGGGCCCTAGAAACAGCTCTGATTGCATTAGCGCGGGAATGCGTTCTCATAGACTGATCCATTTGGTTCGCTCTTCTTTCCTGAACTCCTCCTTGTAGGTATTCATCCCTATGCCCCAGAAGGGTTCCGTTCCTAAAAGCGAAGTTTGTGCTCATACTTTTGCTAATTGGGCTGCTTTTCGTTGCCTTCTATGCCAGCGTGTCCTGGTATTCATTGAAGGGATAGTTTGTTATTCTTGCCTAGTTCGTTTAGCCTATATAGACATTCCCATACCATTCTGGAGCTGATTGTTGGTGAGCTCAGCGCTTTGATGGCTATACTATTTTATGGCACTTTGCTGCAATGTGAGAATGCAAGTGGTGTGCTTTTACCATTCTTCTCTACTTATCACGACCATGAAATATTTTTCAAAATTGTATCTTTTGTCTATATAAATAAATAATAATAAAGAAAATATAACTGGTATAAGAAACATAACCAAACCTATCGAAGAATCTGGTTCTTGTAATGACAATTCCAGAGAGTTGTCGCAAGAAGTATCATGACAAAACCCACATAGATTTGAGCAAACTACATTCGCCTTTATGTAGCTGCATTTTTGGTTTGACAGTTGCAATAAATCATCTTTAAAATAAATCTTGGAGCAATCGTGATCGATCTAAGTCTACTGCCGTCATATTTCCAAGTCCATTTCATGGGATCATTGGAAAATCCCAGCCACTCCTATATTCGTAGATATATCCGAAAAATACTATATTTTGCTACTTCACTGGTCGGCCAACTGAAAATTGTTGTAGATATGTTCTATATCCACAAACAGTATTTTGATTAAATAAATCGGCCCCGGGAGTGGAAGCATTGCTTATTGAGCAAAGGTCCGTCATCTTGGGCGCCATCGTGATTTCTGAGCAATCGGTCAAGGTTTGGGCGTGTCAACATCAAAATTCATGTTCTACAGATCCGATTTAGTGAAAAAAAACTCATTTGTCCAACTATTACCCAGAATACCGCTAAAATTAAGAACTCTTTATGCAGCCATGTATAGTTTTCTTAATACCGCGTTTGCGTGCCTTTATGGTCGGCGATTAGAACAATATCGGCTTAAGTCTAAAACGGCTTTTTCCTGGTTGTTTCTTTAGACGCTTGTTCCAGTGTGATGGTGTCACCTTTTCTGATGCCTCTCTCGATTGGGAATTGGTGTTATCATATTGTATAGGGGTTGGATAGTGCCTTCAACACCTCATGTTGATTTCTTGTCTCGAATGCTTTGTTACTGTTAATGTTACAGGTTCGTTCTCAGCTTCTAGCAGAAAAGGAACTGTATGATGCCGCATTATTGCAAATAGTTGAAGAAAATTCTAAGTTCATAACTGAACCTGATGAAAATGAAATTACTTCAAATCAGACAGGGGAGAACCGATAAGGACAAAAGTACTCCGAAGAACAGTAAAATCGAGCGGAAACCAGATGATAAACAACTTGGTCAGTCACGATCATCATCAGAAAGTGAAAATGACTCGGAAAATGATGACGAAGAACAAGCAGTGAGGAAAACAATAGCGTGACATGAAAAGGCAAATCTAAACGAATCACATGCTATCATAGTAGAAACTAGAAGTTCCAATATTGTTAAAATACTTCTTTATATTCATCGGAGCTAGAATCTTGAACGTTTCTCACAACAACCTCCATAATTGAAGATTGTTGTGCATACCAATGTAAAAATTAAGACTAGGAACAGTATACAATGTTCAAGAAGCCCAAAAGAGCTGGTCATTATTTCCGCCAGTTTTTATACAAAAAACCAATAAAATAGGCATTTTTTGGCCTCTTCTATTTACTGTGTCTTTTTAAAACCGGACCCGAAAACCTACGATCTGTATGGGCCACCGAGAGGACTGGTAAATATATATTTCATTGTGCAATGTCTCTAGGATGTTTTTCCTTTCTATTATGTTGCCAAAGATTCGATAATATGGTTACGAGGCGGGGGAGAATGAAAGTCGACAAATTTGGTTGCAATTCCTGAGATTTTTTATGATTTTGTCGAGAATTTAATTATGTGTTAATCGCCGTTTGAATTAATGACAACAAATATCTTTTAAGAACGCTGCAGTTTCAAAATGTACATAGGTACCTAATAAGCCGAAAGTAAAAAAAAGAATAAATTCTTGGCAGACTGCGAATATATAAATACATAACAAGTATGAAATAGGTATATCTGCATGAACCGTCTGTTGGTACCCTACACTGTAGGGGTGCACAGAGGTTTCCATCCTTCGATGCAGAACGAATGGATCTACTAAGCACAGCATCCGTCACATCTAATATCATTAGATGAATGCACCCCTACAGTGTAGCGTACCAGCAGACGGTTCATGCAGATATATTGCATACTTGTTATGTATTTACCTAATAAGCCGGCGAAATATGACATTAATTCTTAAATATACAGCAGAAAACGGAGTGATCAGTCTAACAGTCTAGCTTTTCCATACCGACCGAAACAGTACTTCGTTTAGTTATATCTGTGGCTGGAACCAATACAAACACACAAACGGGTGAACTTCTCAATCATAGGGCTACCTATGTTGATACAGTGAAAAAGAATAAAAAATTTGTTCCACCGGAATTTTTATCTTGCAAGAAGCGTACCGATGCTTTCTCCATTTTTTGATTTCTCACACCGATAATGCAGTAGATGACAACAAATACTGTAGATGACACAACAAAAAGCCAAACTTAATATTGTTTTGACGCATTGGACCAGAAATGTTCAACTTATTCGAGCAAGTCTTACCGATGGCCAATGGTGATGATGCAATCAACAGTAGAGCAATTTACCAATTTGCTGTCAAAGAAAAATAAATTTCTAAACTGAATTTTCCTTAAAATCTGGGTGGTGAATTATTATGCCATAACAAAGTACCACGGAAATTGAGAATTGACCGCTGATAAAAATGGGGTGTTAATTTTAATAATTTTTTGTAAATAAATTGGATTATTTTGGGTAGCTGAAATGTATTACTATTGAGAGGATAGTAGTTGAAGGTTAATCAGATTTTACTTAATATGTGCTTAGTGGCCTTTTGTTTATGCTTATATTATGTACGGAAGTATGCCAGTGCCGAATTTTTCCATGGATTATTGTCTTCCGGATGTTAGATTTGAAGAAATAATTTTTTTAAGAGCTTAGCGATAGCTTTGAAGTTTAAACTTACTGTCAAACCTTAAGAGTTAACTTGGTCTTAAAATCTGTTTAGAGTTTCCCGTTAAATTCAAAAATTCATGTTAAGCTGAGCTTTTTACGCAACATGTAAAATTCAAAATAATTTTGATTTTTACTTGAAATGTAACCACATTTCTTCTAATAATGGAGATATTGGATTTACTGCACTGTTAAATCACCCTGTATTTACAATATAGTTCTCGTGAACTTCTATTGGTGTAATAAAACATTGTTATTGATCGTTAAAACACGGGAATCGCTTGAGATGATAGATTAGGTCGAGAAAATCTAAAGCTTTTACGAGAATGCATAATATATAACTATGTATTTGTCCACAATGCCCAATTTTTTTTTATAAGAAACAGAGTATCATACATGGACAAATTATGATATTATAATATTTTAATAGATCCCCAAACAAGATACTCATTTCACCATTCCTAAAATTCTTTTTAGTAGTCGATCTACCAATAATTTCCTAGAGGGTGTCATTACCGTGAACGATATCCGATATTCAATTCCTTTTTTAAATTATTCATCCGGCACGAATATTAAATTTTCATCTTCATAATGGATAAAACCACGAAAATCACTTTGTATAGGAATTATTTTAAATTAATAAAAGGAATATTTTCCCATGCAAATGGAATTTTCAACTTAGCGCACGAGACAGATGTGTATTTTAATGAAGACATTTAACTTGACAATGTATTTTCGTGCCATTAAAAATTATATATTTTTAAAAATGCGATTGCAAAGAGAATTTATTTCAATAACAACCATTGTTAATATAAAAATTGGTTTCGTGGAAATTAGGGTTTTGGTTAAATTAACAAGAAAAAGTCACTAAAACGAATTTGAA
The DNA here is from genome assembly GCA_016904865.1 of Pissodes strobi. NCBI lineage: Eukaryota > Metazoa > Arthropoda > Insecta > Coleoptera > Curculionidae > Pissodes > Pissodes strobi. The sequence goes on along the minus strand of MU185215.1, from coordinate 88,051 downwards.
CCGCATCTTCCTAACTCCAGACAAAACTGCTTATTTTTGGAAGAACATAATTTTCTCAACTAGTTTTGGTATCTAATCTATTATATATGCCTATCAGCCATAGTTTTTAGAGAAGGGAAGAAGAATATAAAATACGAGAAAATCAAACCATAAAAAATATAGTGAATTTTACAAAATTAAAAGAAGCTAAGTTAATTTTTTTTACAAAATATACTTTATTATGAACTTAAAAAAAGAGAATATAATGAAGAAAAATATTTTGTTCTCTTTATTCGCTTATGTTCGTGGGATCGGTTTCACATAGACTACACGCGAAACCGATCCTAATGAATATGCTTGAGGTCCATTTTCCGCTATACCGCTTTTCCATTTGAGCAATTGGCTCGTGAAATTTGTCTCAATGTTCATCTGAAACTACACCTAAGCTTTTAGAAAAAAATTAATTCCAAATGCGAGTGAAGAAAATGCAGTTTAAGCAGCATCAGTGCCGGAGTTCCTCAGGGATTATCTCCCACACTTCTCCTGCTCTATATCAACGATCTCTTAGACAGGACAAACAATTCTATTCACAGCTTTGCAGACGACAGCACTCTTATATTCCCATTCATGTCGCGGACTCCAATGACCGCTGCTCGTTCCCAACGCGAGCGAGAAAATCAGACTGCTGCCATCAATGAGGATATGAACACCATCGTGGAATGGGGCGAGGAAGACAATGTTCAGTTTAACTCAGGAATGACTCGAGCAGCTGTCTTCTCAAAAAAGCAGGACCGCAGGACCTGACTTATCAATGACATGACAAACACTGACTCTGGCGTCATCCAGAAGATTGATGGGCAACAACGTAGAAAACAGCATGACTTGGAGTAACCACGTCACCAAAATTGCCAAGCTAGCAGCACAAAAGCTAGGAGCTCTCTGTAGAGCAAAAAAGTTGTATACACCTCATCAGCTCTTACTGCTCTTTAAGGCCCAGATAAGACGATCTCTGGTTCCCATGTGTGGAGCTCGGCACCCAAACACTTGCCCAAGATATTGGACTCAATACAGAGGAGAGCAGTCCGTCTTGTAGATGACCCAGAGTTGACTAAAGACCTTGATAGCCTTGAACATGGAAGAAAAGTGGCGGACTCTTACTATCGATACTACTACGGAAGGTGTTCGAACGAGCTGGCACTTATGATTGCGCCCAGAGTTGTTTCAAACAGAAACACCCGCCAGACACAAGCTGCTCATCAACATACAATTCATTTGCTAACACCTAGGACATCGTTGTTGCGGGACTCCTTCATCTCGAGGACTGCCTCGCCCTGAAATGGACTTCCGAGTAACGTCTTTCCCGAAAGCTATAACCTATAGCGCTTCAAGTCCACCGTCTTCTTCATTGAGTGGTATAGGATTTACCTTTCGTGTGTGTGTTGAACATAAAAAAATAGTAAAAAAATGCTGCAACCTAATTCCTTGTAAAATTGGATAAATTCCTCAATAACAAGTTACTACACACATTTTTTAAGACAGTTCCACGCCCTATTTTTTCCAAAAGTGGTGTCAAAATTACTGTCCTTTAAAAGGATTTGGAGACCAACGAACGTACCTTATTTAGCTGTCTCACTTATACGCAAGAATTTTTCTTTTAAAAAAGAAGAAGAACTCTATTAAGCCTTTATTAGTCTTATGGGAAGAGGAGGTAAATAGGTTTTCGGCTCCTCAACCAAGGGTTCATTAAGTAAAAAGAAAATCCAGAAGTTTATTTTATAAATCTTGGTTAGAAACGGTTTGGAATCATTTCGAAAATATAGGGAGATCTGATAGATATGAAAAACGAAACGTAACAGAGCAAAGAGGAAAATAATTATTTAAATATTTTTAGAAAAGAAGCAAATGGTGTGAATACATACATGAACCATATCCATATAGCTTGCCTCGCCATTATGCATTGTTCCAAAAATGTATGTTGTGTAGCGTTGTGCCCCAATTTATTTTCAAAAATTTTGAATATTCCCGTTTTTTCAAAAAAGGTAGCCATAATTCTTATTTTTTTTGTATTTTTAATGTGCTGAGTTGAGCTCAGTTTGTGCTGACTCGCGCCACTTTTAATTCTTATTGGCCAAAAGTGCATAACCTTTTTTAGAATTATTCGATTTCATTAAAAACTATGGCATTGCGGGCGTCATTTTCAGAAAACACTGTCGCCAAATTTATTCTAAAGATGTTTGTTGCAACATTCATTGGGAAAAAATAGTGCCCAACGAGTGTCTATCTCTTTCTTTTATTTAGGTGAATGAATGCAAAAGCACATTGATTTATGAATGGAATACACTAATCAGTTTTATGTATATATTCCCCAAATATTTTCAATTTTTTGATGCATTGCCCTCCGCTCGCTCCGGGAACAAAACCAACGAAAACTAACCGAAATGAAGTAAAAAAGATAATTATTTTGTTCAACAGAACTTTTCAGGTTAATGTGGGTTAATTTCTGTTGGTTTTGTTCCCGGAGCGAGCGGAGGGAAATGCATGCTCCGAACGCTCCACAGGCATTGTCATAGTTTTAATGACACACACAACCACAAAAAAATTGAAAAAAAAATGGCGGGTTTAACTTTTGTCAAAAAACGAGTTACTATAGCTTCGGGAAATTTCGAAATTTTCGAAAATAACTTGCGGTACAACGCAGTACAAATCTACCACTAGTTAGCAAAATATTTTTTGAAAACTCCAAAATGGCGGAGTGAACTTTTTGGACATACATGGTCCAAGTAAATCGGGGCCACACGTTATTTAGAGTTGGTTGATACAAGGTAGGTGTTGCAGTTCACGATAATGTAACGTAAAATTAAATTATACCAAATAAACTTAAGTTAAATTAGAAAGAGACATACAGAATGCACCAAACTCGATGCCCTATTAGAAATATCCAGATAATGAAAAAGGTAGGCATTTTAAATTTAGGCTGGATCGATAAGAGGCCTTAATCTCAATTTTAAAAATATTTTTGACACAGCAACGTTGTCAGATCTACTCTTCGTGAGTGAGATGTCGTGAGTATTAAAACATTTTTAGATTCCTCGGAGCATTTTGGATTTTTTTTGGATAATCTATTATTTTTCTCCTAATGAAATGAATGCCACTTTTATGCAACCAGCATAGGTGGAGTTCTGAGTTTTTGATTGTTGCTCCTTAATAGATTGCTGTAGGGTAGGGGAGACCGCGGCTAGTTGGCACACATTTCAAAATTAATTTTTCATTTAGCACTTGAGACGATTGATCTGAATTACAAAATATGCAGAACAGATTTGTATATTTTCCCTACATTTTGGAGTGTTTAGTGTCTATGTTAAAAAAAGTTAAATAGTTACAGTTTTTTTAAAACATCAGTGTAAGTGTGCCGACATACCCCAGTTTGGGGGGGGGGGGGTAGGTTGGCACACTAATTGGGGTTAGTTGGCATATGTAAGTTATATAGACAGAAACATTTTTTTCTTTTTAACATTTATTACCTTCTAAGAGAATATGGAACAAAATAGAATAAAAAAGCTTCAAAAAGATAAAACATAAAGTAGTATAAAGTTTACAGTTATTTAAACATCAAAAGTTAATAGTCAGCATCATCCGAGTCACAATTTGATCATATGTATATGTGAACATGCCCCGGAACCCATGTGTCAACTTGCCCCGATACAGGTTTTAGAACAACGCATATTTTTCCCAAAAAACAAACAATAATTTATAAACTTTGCCTAGTATGTCAACTAGACACGTAACAACCAATTGCGATAAAAAAATCAAGTTAAAAACTTTATATTAAACAAATTATTCATAAATTACTAAGGGGAGAAAAATTTACTTATCGGTATTGAAAATAAACAAACACAACTAACAGGTGTTCAACGAGTGACTTTCGGCGCGTGACGTTTTACAAGGTTGCCGAGAGTTGTCGATGTTACATTTTAATGATATTTGCGTTTAAACATGCCCACCAATCGCAGATATAAGCATTGTGCCAACTTACCCCTGTAGCCAACTAGCCCCGGTCTCTCCTAATATGTACAGGGTGGCTTGAATCGAGTCTATGTATGGGAAACTCGAGAACCGTAAGAGATACAGTGTCGGCCAAATTAGGGCAAAATTGCGGCGGCAATATGCCGTTTAGAAAGTTCTAAAATTCCGAGTATTTCCGGAGGTATGCGGAAAAAACCGAAATATGGAAAAATCGTTTTATTTTTTTCCTGAGCTTATCTGAAAACGGATTCCAAATTGAATTGCACTTTTGCACTGTCACTTTTTCCGCTCTATCCAATGGTGGTATCCAGTTTGGAATCCGACGTTTCGTCTTCAAGGAATCATCATTAACTTTCATTCTTTAAATACGAACTTTTTTTTATCGTTTTTCAGATGATATTGGGGTTATAAATATGAATATGTTAAAATTTTTTTTTGTTTTTTAAATTTTATTTTTAATAGCAAAGCAAAATAAATTGCTTTGGGGTAAAAAATAAATAATAAAGGTTTTAATTCTCCATTTAACAAAAAAAAACAAAATAAAATATTTTTATAGAATGTAAAATTTTCAAAAGTAACTTAAATTATTTAAAATTAAGCCAAGGCAAAATAAATAATTTCACAAATAAATAAAAATTAAAATTAAAAAAAAAATTATAAAAATTAAAACACATATTCATATTAATAATGCCAATATCATCCGAAAAACGATAAAAAGAATTAAATTTCGTATTTAAAACCCCTTGAAGAGAAACGTCGGAGTCCAAACTGGATACCACCATTGGATAGAGCGGAAAAGTGGCAATGCAAAAGTGCAATCCAATTTGAAATCCGTAAAATAAGCTCAAGAAAAATGAAACGAATTTTTAATATTTCGGTTTTTTCATATCTCCGGGAATACTCGGAATTTTCAAACTTTCTAAACGGCATATTGTTAGGCACCTAAATGCGCAATTTTGCCTTAATTTGACCGACACAATAGCTCTTACGGTGTACATGATGCCTATAAAATAATGGGCTTTTAAAAAACATAAATAAGCAAATTATGCTTGTATTCAAATGAATTTTGTTGTGTTCATTAACAATTTTTTAGTGATACTCAAAAGATCAATTAATTCTCCATCTGAAAGTATTATGTAATGCCGTACCTGTTTTAAGCGGTTTGGACTCGTAAGTAAAAACCATTATAATGCAAGCAATAAAAACATTATTTACTCATTACCAGTAGGCCATGATTTCAAACAATAAAAAAATAACAAAAATAATAATATATAACAAATAGCAATTAATAGCGGAAAGAAAAAAATCAATAAATGTTTAAAACGTCCTCCCCCGGATTTGTGTCAGATCGTGAATTAAACCTATAATTAAACAGTTAACTTAAGTAGGTGTACCTAAGCACATGTCAAGAGAGAGTACCAGAACCTCAATGGAAATAAACTCTCGATATATTGCTGAAAGATCGCATTATAGGTAAACAAGACCGTTACTCATGGATATCAAGAATAAGTTACGGAATTATAGGCCAATTGTGCATAAGAGGATATATAATTAGCATATCAGCATATTGCAAATCTCTATGAAATGGCACACGATACACAAGCTGTTTTATCTTACACCAAAGATAAAAATCAAGAGGAGTAAGATCTTGCGATCTCGGGGGCCAAATCCACGAACCTAATCGGCGGATCTTCAAGCATCTGCGTAAGTTCATTAGTGACAATGATGCACCATCTTACTGATACCAACAATCTCTAGGTAATTCAAGAATTAATTCGTCGAGGTAGTCAGTACTGTGGTCCATAATGCTTTTCAGAACTAAATTTTCTTCGTGAAAGTAAAATTTTATTTTGTCATTCATCACCAAAGAAGAGATATTGAGGCCAAACTTGGATTGTAATCCGGCTATAATAAAGTGTGGATATTCTGCGACCCAGAAATGCCAATTCCTGCTATTAATTATGCTGTCCCTGGTACGTTTACGTCGATCGGCATCAGTCCTTTTTTTTTAGAATAGTTGGATTTTTCTGCGTTTAACTGAATCCAATACGTTTCGGTTTTTTGCTTATAAGTCCAAAACCACTGAAAATAGGTATGCCATTATATCACACTTTTAGATGGAGTATTCATTGATCTTTTGAGTACCAGTACCACTATAAAAAATTGAAATTTAAAATATAATTTGCTTATTTATGTTCTTCCAAAAGCCCATTATTTTATAAACATCCTGTATAAAATAATTTAATTCGCATAATCTATTACAGAACAGCCACCAAAAACCCAGACTTCCAAATATGCAGATTGCAAAAAAATCGTTTTATTATAGAAGATGCTTGTTGCTAAATTTTCTAAAAAGTTATTTTTTTATTCAAAACGGCTCCAGGTAGGTATAACATAGATACCAAAATGTGCCAAAATGTTTCAAGAAATCTAAAAATGTTAAACATACAGAACATTCCATTAACAAAGAAGAAGTTGGTGTCCAGTTAAGTTAAATCTGTTAGTTCAGATTCCTTGCATAATTTTCATGGGAATTATTATTAACAAGATCTGACAACGCCGCAGTGTCCAAAAGTTTTTTTTTAAAGAGAATCCAAACTCGATGACCTATTAGAAGTAGCCAGAGGTCATCGAGTTTGGAGGACGCTGTATAATTTTACCGCGTGATCTGATTCCAACCAAAATTATTCAGAAAAAATCGGTGACATAAAAATTGAAAACGTTTTGAATTGTTTGGCACTTTCCTCGCATAATTTCCATGGGAATTAGAATTAATATTAACAAAATAAGCCCTACGAAAATGATCTTGCTGGTAATCTTAATCCACAGCAGGAAAATTTGGATGCATGCATGTTATCATTTTATAATAAAATTATGTTATGAACCGATCGAAGAAGTACCAAACAGTAAAATAATACGGTCGATTTTATGGCATGATTTTATGCCACACTAAATGACGTAAAATTTACATGATATTGTAATAAAAAAAAATTAAATCGTCTGCATCGTATTGTTGATCATTGAATAATTTCCATACATATTAAATGCAAGCTTTCAGTTGGTCCGCTGAATAATTATGTTCAGAAATATTAACCGGCAAAATGATTATTAAAATTACAAGGCACAAAAAATATTAATAATTGTTTATTATTAATTAGTTTCAAAAGCAAATGATTTTTGGTAAAGCCAGAATTATTAATTTAAACAAAATATATGCATGCCGGGCTCATATATTTTTTCCTTTTTACATTATAATAACAAAATGCTGAATTTAATTATTGGCGGCCTATAATGGCGGGCCCGAATATAATGATAAATTATATATTAATTTTTGCCGGAGCATATTAAAACATAATATAAACGAATCAAACAAATAATAATTACGAAATATGCATTTGAAAGCTTTTTAAAATTTAATTAAAATACCTTAATAACCGCCACCAACAAATGCTAATAAATGTTTTATGTTTTAACATTCGACCAAAGCAAACAACGAAAATATTACATTAAATAATATAATTTCAATAATACCATATTAATTTGTGTTTATTTGTTAACTTTTTAATTGACTAGAAACTAAATCATGTTTTAATAATATGTTTTATTGTATTTAAATTCTGGAAATTTGCATTAAAAATTACCCGCCAAATCATTATTTGTTTTTTGGTTTTATTAATTATTCATCAGTATGTTATAAAATATGTTTCATTATTGCTTTGGGATATGGCATTTAATTTAAATTGTATGGGGGAATATAATAATGGAGTTTTGTTCAAATACTTTAGAAGCCCAAAAAAAAAGTAAGTTAAATAACCTAATGGGGTCTTGTCGGGACATTTCTCATATCATTTTTTAGTTGGAAAACTTATCAATTGTCTATCATTGACGCCCGAATTATAATCCCATCACATTACATGTCTTCCAGTTTCTTAACACTTAGGATAATAATTAACAATAAAACGCGGGTGCTAATTTAGGTAACATTTTTACGATGAAATGAGTGTCTTTTTAAAATGCTTATTTTCTCGGACAAAAGTTTCATGGAACTCTGAAGCTGTTTATATTAAGAATTTTGTAGGAAATGTAGGGGGGGAATAGAAAACCATATATATTTCCCTAAAAATTATCTGGCACGATATCACCAGCGTTTGAAAAAAAGCACAAAGAACATGCTTTTAAATTTTACGCAACGGAATGTCTATATATCTGAAATATAAAAAGAAAACAATTGTTGCTTAAACGAAACTGAATTTGCTATAAGAACAGACATTATTTTTTAAATTGTCAATTATTATAATATTATTATTCTAAAATATCTATAGTTTTTTTCGTGAAAAAAAAATAGTTCCGGTATTATATATATTATCTAACGACGAATTAGTGAGAAAATAGGAGTATAATACACCACATACGTGTTTTTGCCAACACGGTCAATACACTTTTTAATATATAAACAATATATTTTGAAAATCGCACAGCTTCCCAAGAAAATCTTACTCTGCAGTAAGAGCAAAAATGGCCGTTCTCATGACTATCAACATATCATCATCGTTCGGATGCCTCGTGTGGTCGGATACTCCGTGACACGTTTCGCCTGTCATAAAATCACGTGCGTCCGTCCAACTCTCATTCACACGAAGCGATCTCGAAATTAACCCCCTTTAATGAGCGCATCGGCGGTGGAGGGGGTAGCCCCTCGACCCGCGCGGCCCGTCCCGTCTACCCTTGCACTGGCTCCCCGCACACACCGTTCGCACTTAATTTAGTCCGTGTGTAATTAGTAGGGGAACGCGAACGCGAAGAGACTCCTCTAAGGGCTAGTCACTATTAAGGGTTGAAACAAGTTTCGAACGGGATGCAAGCACAAGTGCATAGACTGCAACGATGCCGACGCTGGACTGAAGCGGCGCGTCGGCGGCGTCCCGACGCGAAGAAGTAGGTTAGGAAAGAAATAAGAAAAAGAAAAGTGCATCGGCGTCGTTCCTGGTAAAAAATTGTAAAAAAATGTATGTACATATACGGGGAAATAAGGTTAGAGCACATATAAGAATTTAATATTGATTGGTTATACTTCTTTCCTTGCACCGCGAGCGCATTCGCCGTCGCTGCCGTTATGGGGGGAGGGGGCGGGGACAAAAAAGGGGGACGTGGGTGCATCAGAGACGCCGACGACGACAACGACGACGGAACAACGGAAGAAAAAATGCAGTTGGTCGTGCGCCTTCGGAAAACAAATGAATATTGTCGTGGTCAAGTTAACGGAAAGCAAATGACGGACCTGATTGGAAGCAAATTAGCGGCCTTAGACCGGGAGCATATCCCTTATTACAGCTAAAACCAATGGCGAATCTACGATTTGTAGGGCCCTACGCTTGTTAATAATTTTTGTGTAGATAGGATTCTTATTGTCAACTGCTTTTAAATTTATACGTACTTAGGTACTACAATTTTTTTTAAATACAATTAATAGAAATAAAAGAAATATATTAGTACTTTACATTTATTGATAAATATTTATGTAGAAAAAAAACAAAATAAATAGAAAATGAAAAGTAAGTACTACATAGGTGTTCTATGTGACAAAAATACAACTTAAAAAAAAACAATTTCATTTAATTAACAAAAAGAATTCTGCGATTAAAACGAAACATGTAAAGTAAACAAAAAATAAAAAAAATTACATAAACAAGCTTTTTTTATTGCAATATCTGCAAATGTCCTTATTGCATTCTCCTAATCTAAACTGGTGGTAATATCGCTTTCAATCGAAAGTTCCTTATTTGTTTTTCATGATAATTGATTATATAAATTAAAAATTTCAAAATATTCCACTGGTTGAGCAAATGTGTGCTTCGAAGTGAAGACATCACATGAAACAGCATATGACAGCTAAACCTCACAAATGGGGCTGCAATATTTTCAATTTATGTGACGATAGTGGATTTTCATACCACTTTGAAATTTATACTGGCAGAGAAAATGATAAAATAAATCGTCTTCGAGAAGAATCTAATCTTGGAGCTAATGCCAATCAGGTTGCTAGGTTTGTCAGAAGAGTCTAGAGGGCCAGCGTCCACTTTGTCTCTCGAGCATCCGCATGCTCAAAAAGTTAAAATTGAAAAGAATTAGTCAAGTCAGAGTTCGACGAAAATCAGCCGTCGGGGGTTTTCGGCGATGAGACGACCGAATCTGGACATTAGAAAGCCGAAGCCTAGGGGCGAGGCTGTGCGAAAGAAAAGAAAGGCGATTTGACGTCCGAAAGGGTTGACGTTTGGCAGGGATGTACGGCGGGTGCCCCTTAAACCGCTAAAAATATTTAGGAACCTAGGGGCTCCATTTAGGGGCCGATATTTTGCGACGTCCAAAATCATAGTTTTGACCAATTTTGTTCGGCGGGCGGTCCTATACACGAAAAAAACATTTTTGGGACCTAGAGGCTCATTTAGGGGCCCAGCGGATTTGACATCCGAATGGGTTCAAATTCGGGTTAGGGGGGTTTTCGACGATGCCGAGTTCGAATCTGACGTTGGCGTCGGCGGGAATCTACCGCGAATAGGTTCCGCGATAGGAGCCGGACGAGGTCGAATTTTGGTGATGGGCAAACGAGACCCTCCAAGGAGAACACTCACGCATTTGTCTTAAAAAAAAGTATTCTGCGTGATTTTCGATCCGACGAACCCATTTCCCGTAATCGGGCCCCATCCATTTCGAAAACGGAAAATCACCATTCTGGACAACGTGCAGGATTTTTAAAAATTTAATTTTTAAGTTAATGATATGTAAATGGACCCCTTTAATCGATTCCGTCATGAAAACGGGTATTTTCAAAAAAAAATCGAAAATTTCAGGGGTATGGGTTTAAAAAATCGAGATTTTCAGAAAATCGGCTCTAATTCGAAAACGGTAACAGTTAGACGTAAACTTTAAATGGGAAAGATATGGGTTTCGTCGGGTACTATAATGTCTCGTATTCAGTTTGATTGTACGTTTCGTTTTTTTTTTTAATTCACCAAACGTGATTTTCATATTTTCGCCTTTTTCTCGGTAACGAAAAGAGGTATCTCAAATCGGTTTGCGCCAGTATTTGCGTCGTTTTAAGGTCCATCGAAAAGTTCATATACAGTTTTTCGATAGCAGTTCAAATAAAGTTCGTCTGGAAATTTTCATTTTTCTGGGATCTGAAATTCTTTGTAATGGGCAACGTGAGCTCGGAATAGAACTCGTCTTTGGGCAAGTCCGAGTTCGACGAAAATCAGTCGTCGGGGGTTTTCGGTGATGAGACCGAATCTGGACTTTAGAAAGTCGAGGCCCCTAGGGGCGAGGCTGTGCGAAAGGAAGAAAATGCGATGTGGCGTTCGGCAGAAATGTTCGGTGGGCGCCTCTTAAACCGTTAAAAATATTTTGGACCCTAGGGGTCGATATTTTGCGACGTCCAAAATCATAGTTATATTTGTTTGGGTTAGTTTGGGTTAAGGGCGGGTTAAGTTTGGGTTAGTTTGGGTTAGTTTGAGTTAGTTTGGGTAAGTTTGGGTTAGTTTGGGTTAGTTTGGGTTAGCTTGCGTAGCGCGCTCGTCTCAATGCGCTTGTTTGGCTAGTTAAAGTTAGTTTCGATTATTTTTGGTTAATCTGAAATACGGAAAACAAGCGCGCGTAGCGCGCTTGTCTTTACTTTGCTTAATTACGGTTAGTTTGCGTTAGTTTGGGTTAGTTGAGAGCCATGCGAAAAATGAAATATTACTTATTGTAATACGTGCGCGTACTTTGGATGCACTTTTTACGAAATATTTTTCGCGGAAGCTCGGGAGACAAAGTGGACGCTGGCCCTCTAGACTCTTGTCTAGGTTGTCACGAATTTATCTGAATGGAAAAAATATGTCATATAATTTGACAACTATTATACGTCTTTGACTTCATTGCATTACCTGACCAACCAAGGTATTTATTCTTAGGCACTGTGAGACGTAATCGTTTATCACACTGTAAGTTGCCACCATAATAAAATCTTGATTTTTCGGTTGAATTTGTCTGTGACTTTGAGAGAGTAGCCCATATCTTCTGTTGCCTGGAGGGATAATAAGACTGTCTCTATGTTTTCGACATAATATAGTGGAGATTTGGAGAACTTAGAAAAGGAAAAATTGAAGGGTACGATCGAAAAGTAAAGCAGAAGATAAATTGAGCGTCCCAATTTAGGTACCCAATAAAAAGTTTAATGGTATGAGTAAAATAAATTTTCCAGAAGCTTGAGCAAATGATTTGCAATATCCATTCCTCTACTTTCATGTTCGTTAAGACATAGAAGGCTTTTGACAGTACGAGCAAAGATCCATGTCTTTATGGATCTTTGGTACTAGTAATACCAGGATCTCGAAACTTTTCAATTTCCTTACCGTTTACTTCATAGGTTATGGATTTGAATAAGAAAGCTCTCGCATTGTTTATGAGAAGACATCCATATCCAAGAAATCCAAGAAATCCAGGTATCCAAGAAAAAGTTTAATGGTATGAGTAAGATAAATTTTCCAGAAACTTGAACAAATAATTTGCAATGTCCATTCCTCTACTATTCGTTAAGACATAGAAGGCTTTTGACAGTACTATAGAATACAAAGATCTCGAACCTTTCCGTTCACTTCATTGGTTATGGATTTGAATAAGAAAGCTCTCACATTGTTTGTGAGAAGACAGATACCAGTCTTTTCAGTAGAATTTAAGAGTTAACCTCATGGATAGCCTTATAGAACGCTACCATAACAAAACAATGTCAAAAAAATTTATATATGAGATTGTTCTATCACCTTCATGACATGACACTTGTCAATGCTTGGCTTCTATATTCAGAAAGGAGAGCGAAAATAGCTTGCCGATATCAGAGCTGAAGCTGCTTATTGTTTGCGCAATATGGGTCGGACCTTGCGAAAGGAATTGGGCACGTAAAGAAGAGATCTGCAACGATAGCATATATTCCTCCAAAAGATGTTAGGCTAGATGGCCAGTAACATTGGCTTATGTATATCGAAGAAAGGTAAAGATGCAAATTTCTAAAATTTTCATAATTTTTTTATATAGTAAAGTGTTCGAAACATGTACCACTTCACATTCCTGGGTGGAATAAGTCATGAATCACGTGAAGCTCAGTACTTCATGTCCACTATGAAAGCTCAACGGTAGAAGAGAGACTTCCGAGGTAGATGCCCGCGTTAAAAAAAATAAGGCTTAAATCAATGAGTAACTGATGAGAAACAGAATTTCTCCGGGACACAAGCTAGTATCTAGTTGCTGGACCATTTACTTTATTGTAAACACCATCCCTAGTTCCAAACGTCAGACTTGTAGGTTGATCAGTGTTGACCAATTCACAAGAGTTGTGATGGCAATAATCATAAGCTTTAAAGTCTGATTGTTGAGCTCTTCTCTCCGATGAGACTGTTACCTACACGTAATTCGGTATCTCCTTGACCTTATCCCCAACCTAAATGTATTTTCTTCGAGTCGAGCACCGAATCAATGCCCAACAAATTGCTCTGCCCACGAGGTATCTAATTCGGCGGGTCAATCTACACTGCATTGACCTTACTCTCGAAGACCATCGCGCTGCCACACTACCTTGAGGGGCTGGAGCAAGCAAAAAATCGAGGTCGACCTTTAGGGTCTCATCAAAGGAACGTGCAGAATTAATTCACACAAAACCTGAATATCTACGAATTGAATTTGACTTCAAAGTTGAAAAAGAATGTTTCTAATAAATGTTCTTTACTAACAAACCATTATGCCACAAGCTGGAGGCAGGAAAACCTGGATGGCTAGCCACACCTATCGGAACTAGGAGGGGTGTTTACAATAATGTAATCTGTCCCTAAGAAGAGGCCCAGCAACCAAGATATTAGCTTGCCTGGGAAGAAGTTTGTTCCTCAACAATTACTCTTTTTCGAAAGCCTCTTTTCTACCGTTGAGCTTTAATCGTGGAAATGAAGCAGTGAGCTTGATGTGATTCAAGACATGTTCTACCCAGCAGTTGTGATTTTTGTGTTAATCTGAATGTAGTGTAAATTTTTCTATCACAGTACTAAACTAACCCCGAATTATTTACGAAATTTTCAATTCTCGGAAAAAAGCTGAGACACGTTGATTTTAGTTTCCAATTCTCAATAACTCGATCATGATCTTTTGTTTTTCGAATGACAGCTGTCAAAGTTATGACGTAAACGTCAATTTTTGTAAATGATAACATGGGTCGTGTGATACCTCGCGTGATACCTTGTTTGAAAGGTTTTTTCGTTCTAAGTAAGAACCCCAATTTTTTTAGAAATTTTAACGATTTGTTTACACATGGCAGCATTTTAGTATCTTTTTTTTATTGTGTTTCCGGGTCTCTAAGTAGTGTATATTAGAGATACAAGGGGGAATTGTTTTTTTACCCACTTTCAGATGTCATTTAACCCAAAATGTATGTTCATCTTTTGATTTTTAACAGTATCCTAACCCATTTATAATTCTTTTTGAAGATTATAAATAAACGATGCGGTAATTTGACACATTTCTTCCCTAGTTCTAATTTTTAAGCATTTATCTTAAAGTACCATTTTCCAAACACGCATGCGTTATAATGTGCTGCCAACCTAAACGAATCATTCAAACTTGATGAAAATTTAGGATCGTAATCAAGACGAAAGGACCTTTCAAACATGGTATCACACAACCCATGTTGCCATTTAAAAAATTTACTTTTTTCATAACTAGAACGTGTCTAGTTTTTTTTTTCGAAAATTGATAATTTCGTAAATAATTCAGTTTCCAGGCTTTATTATTGCTATATTGTATGAAAATGTCGCCTAGAACTGAGAGAGAGAGAAAATGTAAGGAGGTAGATAGATATCTCTTGGAAGACAAAGTCATCAAATATCTGGAAATTTATCAGAACAACGCGAGCGAAAAGCGCAGGCAATTATGAACCTTAAAGCTGCAATGGTTAGCAATTTTTATGATACAAATAGTCAAGCGGCAGGCTTTTGTCTCTCACCTATTCCGCTTACCTACTGCAGTCCACAGAGACGTGCTAGCTGTTCTAACCATTTCCTAATCTTCAGACCCAACTCGGAAAGTGCAGTTTACAGGAACGGCTATGGAGGGATGTCTGCCTAAAAGGTACAAAAGTCGAATCTATGATAGATCTGTCTAAATTTTAAGGCAAGTGTTTTTCAATCGCCTTAAAGTGCTGATTAAGATAAACCAAGAACCTTAAACAATTATGACATGAAATAACCAGACCTAACCATAAATTAAAACAATACCACTCTTAAAGGACTTTATTACAATACAGGGACAAACACCAATTCAAACCATACCTCAACCGAAGGGACATACGTGTTTTAGTAATCGGGTATAAAGTAAACTCATTAAGTTTTTGACCAATAGACGTTGTTATTGTTTTCTCATTAAGTATTTGACCAATAGAAGTTTTACCGAAGCGCCTTCTTTATTATCTCCTCTCACCTGACGTAGATCAGTCCATAATCTGAGCTATATAACCTGCACGCCGACCAAGGCGTGGCGTCATGGATAACTAAACGTGACAATATAGATGGAGAGATTGGAAAACTAAATAGGGACAGGAACGAAAATATTACAGATTGTGAAGAATACGTATACGTAGAAACAAAAATCGAACGAAACCTAAAAGGGCAAAATGAGGATCGGTTAAATAAAGCAAAATTAAAAAAAAAAACAATATTCTATGGTTCCTCAATATTACGCTAGAAAAGGGCAACGCATATACTACTCGATATTCAAAAATATTTTATTGTATGAATGAAGAACAGAAGCTCCTAGCCATTGAAACATACGCTTGGTGCATATCAAGGCTGAACAAAATAAGAAACCAAATAATTAGGAGTAATGAAGATAGAAAAATAATAATAAAGAGGAAACACACCAGAGACAGTTTATATAGAACGGAACCTGAGAAAGAATGGAATACCACCGACTACTGAAACAAATTGTAAAATAGGTAACAATAGAGGGAATACAAAGAGGAAGACCAAACACAACCTGGATCAGTGGCGCCACAAAGAGCAATTTGAATCCTGGAAATTCGGATAATAGACGAGGTTGCAGATTGAGACGCTATAAAACCGGATAAATAATTTGAGGATGAAATACATACATTACATTTCCTATCATATTAATATTTTCACAACATGTAAAGGTATGATTTACCAGTTTATTATAATTAATTGTGAATTTGTCTGGATAAGTAGTCACATTTCGTGTGCATTAATCAGTGTAAAAATATAATACACCGAATGTTTGAAGTAACTATTACTAACTAATTGGTGGGAGTTGGCAAGAGCTCCTTAATAAAACCAAAAAAGGATCAAAACCCTATTTACATAGAAACAAAACCGTAATATTTAGTAAAAAACAAATTGAAAAATAAACAAAATGTTCTTATTTATATTAAAGAATTGAGAATTTACATACTCGACAGTGAAACTCATTAAACAAGAGAATGTAAAAGTGAAAGTGGCCTCTCTCTCTCAACATCTTCGGAATCCGGAACAGCAGAAAACAAAACGACAAATTCCACTTTGGGAACTTTAGAAGCCGAAGGAGCGACTAAAGAGAGGCGCTGGCGAAACGAGGTTAATAATGAGTATTCTATGTAATCGTACTCTATTTAGCGCCAACTTTCGCAGTCATTAAGCAAACGTAGCGTTCTCCCCTCTCCGATTCTATTCAACACGTGGTCCTTTGGGAAACTACGTATTTACTCTAGCAATATAATGAATTATTAGTATCGTTATTATTTATATTAAGATAATTTATCGTTGCTGTGAAAGTGTCTGGTCTTTTAATTGGAAACAATCAAATTGGTCTTAATAGATATAAAATGGACCTCTGGACCTAGCCAAGTCTAATGTAGAATTTCGCAAGAATTGCTTTAGCTAACTTTCCCGAGGTAGATAGAGCATAAAATATGCACGAACAGATCACCTTTCAAAAAAGCCATTAACTAAAAAAACATTTCTGTCCAGATATTGAACAGGAGTGGTATCAAGTACCCCAAGTGGGGGCACAATAACATATTCAAAACGCCTCGAAATTGTCATGAAGTTTCAAAGATACTCTAAATTATAGAAATCATGTTTGCTTTAAAATAATTAGAAAATTGCCCATCCCATACATCTCTGTCCCTAAATTCGAAGATTGGTTATTACGAAAGAAGCCAACAACAGTTTTACGTTTTCAGTTAAGTTTCAATAATAAAACATACAAAGCTTTTTTCCTTCGACCTAGTGGATTGGAACACCCTGATATAGTCTCGGATATCGAATACCTAGCTAATAGGAGTGTCATTAGTAGACTGATCCTTTTTGTTTCACGTACATTTACCTTAATACTGCACCCTTACAATAAGTCACATAATTACTTAGCGGTTTTGTTTATTGGCTGTAGGTCATCTCCTATCTTATATAAGGTCTATTACTGTATTTTATCGTAATTGGATTATTGAACTTACCGTTGGATAGATTTAAGTAATTTATTATCTTTGATTATTTAATTAGACAATCTTAATGTTATAGAACGGAGATTAAAATTTAGTAGCTTATTTTGATTTGAGTTAATAGTCTGATAATCCAGATGATATATATTTTAGAGCGATACTATAAACTCAACTTAATTTGAGATAGAATTCTATTAATTGTCTTTGGAATGTTTATGAAAGTATTTAAAATTAAAATTAATACGTTTATTTTTGTAAGCTAAAGTGGAAGGTAAAATAATATATTTTCAAATTTCACAATATTCTTATTTAGTGTATGTATCTAAATTTTACTGCCCTGATTTTAATGCTCAAAAATCATTCGATATACTCCTAGTTAAAAATTTAGTGGCGCCTTCACCTAACTGTCAACTCAAAGACCCACGCCTTTAATCATTGTTGAAACCGCTGAGTAAACCTGGCATACGGATCGGTTATTAAGCAATTAACTAATCGTCCAGTTGTTTTAGAGATAACAAAACTTAAACATTATTAAGCGTTCGCATCGATGCCCCGAAACAGCAAATGTTCATAGAAAACTGGCGAAACTGCACCAGTGCAAAAAAAAGCAAGAAAGGTATGTTTTATTCGGTGGGAGTAAGGAGACGGGGCACACTTAGGGGATCCCGAGGGGACGAAGGCGAGCGCGGGGGAGGGTACAAGAGCATAAAACGCGTCCCACAAAGCGCAAGTCCCGCAATTCGCTCCACGCTATGACGAAAAAAAGCACAAAAACTTTATTTCAAGGAAAACACATAAAAATATATAACATCCGATGCACTTTATTTGCTCATTTTTGCAGGCAAATAAATTGTGTTCGGCTCCAGTTTTGAGTATAATGGAGTTTTCTGGCAGAACTGTGGAAATATATTGCGGCTGTATGCTCTGTGTGATGTGCGCGACTCGAAAATAGTTATTGTTACGTTTTTCAGATCGTAAATCATGTGGATTTGGAGTAATGAAAAGTCTCTTGAGCCAGGTGGGCCACTATATTTCTTAGCTGCTCTCTGTATTAAGAATATTAGGTCCGTAATTACTGTGCCTTGAACTTAGTTGTTGACAAAAATACCGTTTGAAACCTAATGTTATTTTCACTCAGAGTGACGTAATTTATGGAACATCAACATAGGACGGGAAGAGTGGAATTCTGTAAGCCGAAGCCTTTAAAATCATGCAGTTTTTGTATCGCCCTTCAAACTCAAATCAAATGAACAAAATGTTGATTGGTACAAATTTTGTTCATTTAATTTGGGTTTGAAGAGTGATACAAAAAATGCATCTTTTTAAATGCTTCGGCTTACAGAATTGCGCTCTTGTAGATGTCCGGCTCATTCATCATTTTTGAACTTTGTCATAGTAGTTTTCCCGTCCTCCATCCTTGCTCTTCACTCATTCAGTTTAAATTTATTATTATGTTCAAGCAGCGTAGATGCTTTTATTCTGGACTCATAAACGTTGAATGGACTTAGGAATGATTGAAACAACGTTGGTCTGCATCTTGTTAGTCTTTTTGCTCTATGAAAGAGCTTGATTGCATTATGTGTCAATCCTTTTGTAAGGTCTTTGATCTATGAAGATAGTCCACATGGTCGCATTCCTTTGAATCTGCTTTCGACGATTAGCCTTTCTAATGAATGCGCCCTTCTAATAATTAACCTGGAGGATATATTGATTTTATTGTATCACTAATCGAAGCATGCTTGAGAAACTTCATCTAGTATCACTGGGAATTGGACTTGAAACGAACCTAACCAAAACAAAGCTTCTGAGTAAAGAAAACATCCAGGTAACTGTTAACGACCAACCTCTAGAAGCTGTCTCTGAATATATTTACTTGGGTCACAAAATTCAGCTTGGAAAAGAAAACCAAGTTTCCTAAATCTCAAGAAGAATAGACCTCTCCTGGGCGGTTTTCGGAAAACTGGTATGTATCCTTAAATCTTGCGAGTTCCCTATAAACCTAAAAAGAAAAGTTTTAAGTCCTACGTGATGCTGGTGCTCACATACGGACTTGAGACAATATCAATTACTCGCAAATCTGCCAATAAACTGCAAACCACCCTGTGAGCAATGGAAAGGGCTATGCTTGGAATTACTCGGGGGGATAAAATCCGCAACGAGGAAATTTGCAGAAGAACTAAAGTGACAGATATACTGAGGTTTGTGGCACAACTGAAATGGAGATGGCATGGCCATATAGCAAGGCAGAACGACCAAAGGTGGCATTTAGGGTCTTAACTTGGCGCCCGAGAGAAACAAAACGGAGCATTGCTAGACCCCAGAGGCGACGGCGTGACGATATTCAATATTTTGCAGGAAGGACTGGATTCAGCCTGCTAGGGATAGAAGAGCATGGCTTTGGAAGATGCCTACATCCAGGAGTGGACAAACACGGACTGAAAAGAAGAAGAAGAAGAATCGAATTTCCACTAGTAGTTCCTCTAGTATGGACACGCTAGTTCTATGGGCTGTTCAGGATATATAGCAGGTGGCTGTGTTTTTCCCATCCTTGCTCTTCATTCATTCGATAAAAATTATTGTGTTCAAGCACCATTAATATCTTTATTCTGGACTCATGAACGATGAATGGACTTAGGGCAACGTTGGACTTCTCCACATATTTATTTCGCCTATATGCAGTTTATGTCGAAGCCTCTCGTCAACCTTTTTGCCCTACGTTAGAGCTTAGTGGCATCATGTGCCAATCAATCCCTTTGATAGTTTCTCTTCAGGTGAACCTATTTCACCACTCACCCATCTCTTTTGGGTCGCATGCCTTCGATTGGTCCTTCTAGCAATTTGCCTAAAGGATTTATTGGTTTGGGTTGACTATAATCGAATTTCCATGAGTAGTTCCTCTAGTATGGACCGCAAATTCTATGGATGGGTTATGCAGGATATATAGCAGGTGGCTGTATTTTTCCCATCCGTGCTCTTCATTCATTCGATACAAATTATTGTATTCAAGCACCATCTTTATTCTGGACTCATGAACGTTGAATGTTCATCTTCAGGTGATTCTGTGTTGTGTCATATGTAAGGCCTTTGGCAGGGTGTCTTGATCTTTCGCGTCACATTCCTTCTATTAGCCTTTCTTGCCCTCCTAGCACTTTGCTCAAAGTATAATTTCAGGATTTATTGGTTTATTTGTGTGACTAATAAAATTTCTACAAGTAGATCTTCTACTATGGATACGATATTTCTATGGACTCTCGAGAATATTCGAATATGTCGCTGCCCAGATCTCAAATGTTTGGGTTATCATGGGGAATATAGCCGAATTCACTATTTGTAGTTTAGCGCCTCGTATGGTTTTCCAGTTTTGTTGTTGCAATCATAATCTTCTTATCATTTCTTTGTCGCTGGGACTGCATTGTATTAGCTGGCAGGAACGTCAAACTGGTGAGAGCAGTTTGATTACGGGGAGTGACGCCCTCGCCATTCTGAGTTGCCACGGGATGTGGCCCATCAAATCCCATTGTCCTCCCCCAGGCTGGAGAACACCGAAGTACAAAGTCTGGAGCTGATCAATGACAGTTTGTGACAAGAGGGGCTGCATTGTATTAGCTGGCAGGGACGTCAAACTGGTGAGAGCAGTTTGATTACGGGGAGTGACGCCCTCGCCATTCTGAGTTGCCACGGGATGTGGCCCATCAAATCCCATCGTCCTCCTCCAGGCTGGAGAACACCAAAGTACAAAGTCTGGAGCTGATCACTGGGGAGTGACCCAACAAACCCTATTTTTACCCCTGTCAGACTAGGGACCACCAAAGGAAAGAGTCTGAGGCCGATGCATCCAGTGGAAGCGGCCCTAGGTGGTAGATGCATACGCCTACTCGCATCGTCCGGTGAAAGACCACCCCACCAGAACTGGGAAGCGCTAAGTGGTTTTCCCGAATCACGTTCCGTTTCCGCGCTGGTGGTTCCGGGTTCCACAGTAGGAATATAATAATATGGACATGATGGTGCTTCCAGGATCAAAATATTCCGGAGGTAAACTCCCCGGCCATTCGGATCTCCGGGCGCTGGGTGGCCCTGGGAGCCCTTCATTCCGCATTTCACAGACAGCAAAGATACCGAACCAATTTAGAATTGATTTCTGCAACATAAGAGGCCTAAATACAAACATAAATTCGGTACACCAACATCTACAGGCAAATAGACCACACATACTAGCCCTTACAGAAACACAAGTATGTTCTACAACAACAGTGAACTAACCCTATCCTGGTTACGACTTACATACCCAATTTAGACATAAGTTCGGAATATGCCTTTTTGTCCGAAGCGACCTTTCATGTCACCGCGAGGAGACACTCGAACCGAACAACTTTGACGTCATGTGGCTCAAGTTCACCGCCAAGGGATTAACCAAGTTTATATGTTGTCTCTATCGCCCTCCGAGCGATAGAGCCTACCAAAGCTTTTTTTCAACACTAGCTACCACTTTTGACTCAATACAGGTTGATCATCCCAGTTCGGAAATAATCGTTCTGGGAGACTTCAATGCCCACAACACCAACTGGCTCAAACATCACAACAAGACCGACAACGAAGGTAGAGAGGCTGAAGCATTCGCCATCAGCTGTGGGCTTACTCAAATTGTAGACGAACCAACTCGAGTCTCAGAGAGGGGCGAATTCGCCGCCCTCCTGGATCTTTTTCTAACCACCAATCCTGACCAGTACACAGTTACAGTTGGTCCGCCATTAGGTACTTCCGACCACAAACTTATTACAACGGTTTGTGAATTGCCACTCATACAGAAGGATCGACCATTGCCTCGCAAAATCTGGCATTACAATTCTGCAAACTGGGATGATCTAAGGAAGTTCTACCTGGATTTTCCTTGGCTCGACGTCTGCTTTGGCGCTGACGACCCGTCAGTCTGCTGCGAAAAGATCACGCAAGTAATCTCCTCAGGAATGGAAGCATACATCCCAAATTCCATCAAGCTACCATCAAAAGGAAAGCCCTGGTTCGACAGAAGATGCGAAAGAGCTGTGGGTAGGAAACAGCAAGCCTACAAGAACTGGCAGCAAAATCAGACCGCTGAAAATCGCAATTATTTTGTCGAAGCGAGAAACGAATGCAAGCGTGTTATCGACGAAACTAAGGACAAACACAATCAAAGGATCAGGAATAAACTTTTGCAATGCACCAGTGGCTCCAGGAATTTCTGGTCGGTAGCAAAGGCAGTAAGTAACAACTTTACAGAAACGTCTCTCCCACCTTTGACAGACGAACGTGGCATCACGGCGACTACAGCCAAGGAAAAAGCAAACATGCTCGCCAAAATGTTTTCTTCGCACTCTACCTTGGACGTCCCCCAAGGCAAAACTCTCCCCACCATATCGAACATCAACACTACCATGGCAGAAGTCAAATTTCATCACCGTGATATTCGTAAAATCCTTAAAAATCTAGATACGCAAAAGGCATCAGGACCGGACGAAATACCTGCCATCGTGTTAAAGAACTGCGCCAACGAACTAACACCCGTTTTTTCTAGGCTTTTTTCTCTGTCTTACGGAAAAGGGATTTACCCATCTTCTTGGAAAGTCGCTCGAGTGCAACCTGTTCCAAAAAAAGGCAAGAAAACCACGCCCTCAAACTATCGTCCAATTGCCTTGCTTCCAATAATCTCCAAAGTCATGGAACGTGTAGTCAATCAGCAACTACTCAAGTACCTCGAGAACAACAAAATAATCAGTGATAATCAATACGGCTTTCGCAAAGAGAGATCGACAGGAGATATATTGGCCTATGTCACTCATATATGGAGTAGGGCAATTGAGAACTACGGAGAGTCTCGAGCGATTGCGTTGGATATTTCAAAGGCATTCGACAGAGTTTGGCATGACGGACTGCTCAACAAACTACCGTCCTTCGGACTGCCAGCCTCTCTCTGCAGCTGGCTTGCCAGTTTCCTTAAGAGCCGATCTCTGCACGTTGCAGTCGATGGACACATCTCGGACACATTCACCGTCAACGCGGGCGTGCCTCAGGGCGCAATACTTTCACCAACTCTGTTCCTCATCTATATTAATGACCTGCTGACCGAAACAAATAATCCTGTTTACAGTTTTGCGGATGACAGTACCCTTGTCTCCCATTTTAGATCAGAACAACCCTTACCAGCGACTGAGACTCATCACCGCAGACAGGAGCAGATTACAGCAATTAATCAAGACCTGGAGAAAGTTCAAACTTGGGGCGACCGAAATTTGGTCCAGTTCAATGCAGCAAAGACCCAAGCAGCAACGTTTACTAAGAGGGCCAATACAGCGGGCTCTGACATCATTATGGCAGGATCGACCATTCCTTCATCCTCGTCAATCGGACTGCTGGGTGTCTCGGTCAACAGCAATATGTCATGGCATGACCATGTTGCTAACATCGCAAAATCAGCCTCCCAGAAGCTTGGTGCGCTATTTGGCAACAAAAAACTCTATACACCGCAGCAGTTGCTCTTGCTGTACAAAGCGCAAATAAGACCGTGTTTAGAATATTGCTCACATATCTGGGGTGCCGCACCAAAGCGCACCCTAAAGCTGCTGGATTCCATTCAGAAGAGAGCTGTGCGTTTCGTCGGCGACCCGGAGTTGACCCGGAATCTGGATAGTCTGGAACACCGCAGACATGTGGCCGAGATATCTCTGTTTTACAGATACTTTCACGGCAGATGTTCCCAGGATTTGGCCCGCATCATCCCGCCCCTGACAACTCCTGTCAGACAGTCACGACAGACGGCAGGAGCGCACCAGTTCGTCGTACAACTAGAAACACCTAGAGCATCGCTTTACAAGAACTCCTTTGTCTGGCGCACTGCATCACTGTGGAACTCACTTCCAGGACATCTGTTTCCCACTAATTACAACCTACAACTGTTCAAGACTCGTGTCAATCAATCAACATTTTCGCACACACACCGCTCGTCGAGCGCCATAGGATCCCCCTTTAGTGTGTGTGCCACTGCCATAAAAAACACATTTTTACGCAGAAACTTTCTTGAAGATTAGAACAAAAATGCACTTGCACCATTCATCCAGCCATTTACTGGTCTGCCAAATTCCTTTCCATGGTACGTACATGATATTTAAACCAATCTTTTCCAATGTCTCAAATATTTTAGTAATAATTATCATCTCCAAAGTTTTTTTCTATTTTTTAGCTCATTGATGGCACTTTCTAGTTCACTTTTAAGTTAGAATGTTAACTGAATGGCCCATATAGCTTGTTAAAAATTTTGTGTTCAAAGTGTAAATTCACGTGGCAATTCTCTGACTATATGAAACAATTTTCTGGTCTCGTGGCAGTTGGCACGTTGTTCTATTCATTTGAAAATATCGTTATCTGTTTTCGTTTTAGGAAAATTCACCGAGAAAAATTCACAACCACTAGTACTAATTTTTTGTATTAGTTTACTAACCCCAACTCAATTAGTTTAGTTGGTAGAAAAAGTCTGCGGTAATCTGCAATTTATCTTCTCAGACTTTGCCCATGTACAGGTCTGGGAGACTGGGAGAATGGCCAGAAACACAAATGGTTAGGTTTTTTTGGTTAGTTTGGTTACGCCATATTTTCTTTTTCGACCATAACCTCGGCACACTGTCTGTTTGTCAACGGGGGGTTTGTCTTGGGTTAGTTTCGGTTAAAATGGCTGAAATCCCGGAGGATTGAGTAGAGCAGAGGCCAATGCATGAAAAGTGTTCTGAAGTTTAAAGACGAAACATTTGTCATTTGGTTTACTTCCGGTTAATTTTTGTTGGGTGAGTCCCCGAAGCGAAGCATGAAGCGTTTTATAATTCTAAAACGAAACGTTTAATGGCGGGCGGTAAATGGTGATAGTGGTGATTTGCGGTAGAGGTGAATTGCGGACTGTTAATTTATTCCTAAAATTTTTTATCTCACTTAATCTGAGTAATTACCTACTCTTGTTTCATAAGTGGATGTTGATTGGGAATTGGCAGTATTCTCCTTCGTTCTGTAAATTGCATGGTCTTATTGTGACATGCAATGTGAGCGTGATTTGAAACTTGTTCAAATAAACTGAAATGTGGTATGCCTAATCTAGTCTCTTGCTGTTACCCAAGTTTGCTGTGGACCTTCGGTTAAATTTGGAGCAATGCTTCTGGATTTTGGCGTGAGGATTTCTGAGAAAACTCAGACTTTTCAGAGTAAAATACGCCTTTGATGATCCTCATCTTTATGTTAAGGGAACTTGAACTATTTATTTGTCCAAGTCGAAAATCGACGTGCGTGATGTTTGAATATGGTGTTCGTTACTGAGAAGTTGTTATCTACAGCGATTTGAATTAGAGTCTTCTTGCTTCCAACTTGTATTTATCCAGTGTGCAACGTATTTGGCCATCATCCTTGGTACTGCCTACTGTCTTTAGAAGGTACTTGCTGTAATACGGTTTTGTTTAATTGGGACTGCTGTAGATTTTTTTTAATTCCCTTTTAATTATCAGTAGAATGTAAAGTATCAATGGTCAAATAAATTAAATATTTTTTCGAATTTCTTTTAAAACACTCCTACTTTCCATTATTAATGTAAAATGGATTTTATTCATAACGCTTCGCCCTCGTACAATCCAAAACGTAACGTTTAGAGCAAACTGATTAAGTTCAAATGCTTTCAACGAACCCCCGTATTTTGTAATTGCACTAGTGGTTTGCATATCGCACTTGGGCACATAATTTATTGTCAAGTATTTTAAAGATCGGTTCAGACAATGCTGGATTTGGCCGCATATTTATTTTGCCCGGATTTATGCGAGCCATCTATAACAAAGGGATTTCAACGTATTTTATTCTTTTGGTGTGCGAAAAACCGGAATTGCGAATAAAGGGGTCAACTAGATCATGAGAAGATTCTACTAATTTTGTTGTTGTGTCTATGAGAAAGAAATAAGTGCAAAAAGTGTTAGAAATACATACAATTAGATTTAGATAGAAAAGGGGTTGTCTGGTTTGGCAAGTTTTGCTTAATTCACACAGGTGGTCAACTGGCATGCATTTACGCATTGAAATATCTGCAAAAAGAAATTTAAGTCCAATAACAATATCTCCA
This sequence comes from Pissodes strobi, assembly GCA_016904865.1. Taxonomy (NCBI): domain Eukaryota; kingdom Metazoa; phylum Arthropoda; class Insecta; order Coleoptera; family Curculionidae; genus Pissodes; species Pissodes strobi. The sequence goes on along the minus strand of MU185215.1, from coordinate 61,427 downwards.
GCACAGGCATTAGGGCCCCGCCCATATTCCATGTGTTCATTTATTTAGGATAAGGCAATTAGACGACAATTTATCTAACATTACTGAAAAATATATCGAGAGTGCATAGGCTAAAATAATAACCAGCATCCATCCATGATGTGACACTCGGAGAAAAAAAAAATAAAGCCAGAATCTGTGGTGGAGTGAAGAAATTGAGAATTAAGTAAAATAAAAAAGCAGGTTCTACAACGACATACAGATGTACAAATAAAAATCTTAATTTATATATAATGAAAGAAAAAAAATGATTTGAAAACACACCAACCAGAATGCGTGAATGAAAATATGTTAAGCTAATGACACTAACGTGTCAACTTCACCTGCCCGTGGTGTACCCTGCTCTTACGAACGAGGCTCCGACGACCGATTCATGAGGGTATAACCGTTTTATCGAGGTTAAGAAAATGAAACCCTCAAGATAAACCCTCTATCAACCCGCAATGGCCAGTGTGGTGGAAGTATGGCTAAAAACCCCCAGTAACAGTAACACAAATGGAAAACAAAAAATCATTAGTCTCTGGCCGCCTGCAGAACTTTGTCTCTAGCAGTGGACAAAACGAAGGGCAGGCAGAGGGTGCGAACAATATCCGGAGTACTCTAGGCTGCCATCGAAAACGACCAAAGCAAAGACAAGGAAGAGACACTGGACGGTCTCTAGTAGCAACATACAATACTAGAAGTATGTTATTAAGTGAGAAGCTGCTCGAAATGGGGGAAGAGCTATCAGGAATAAAATGGGATATTGTGGGGCTGAGGAATGTAAGAAGAAGAGGAGATCGGGGTCATTTGTTTCATTACAATGGAGACACCGACTGGTGGTGTTGGATTTATAGTTAACAAAAGGCTCATCAAAAATATTACCCAGATCACTAGCATCAGTACCAGAGTTGTGTACTTGAACATAAAACTCAACAGCAGATATACTTTGAAAATCATACAAGTTTACGCACCGACCGACTCACACACTGAGGAGGAAATTGAATAGTTTTATGAAGACATAGTCAAATTATATCAAGAAACCCCCTCAAGGTTTAATATTTTGATGGGAGACTTCAATGCAAAACTTGGGGAACGACAGGAAAGTTCTGAAAGGGTTATGGGTCCACACGAAATGAAAGAGGACCAAAGGCTTCTAGAATTCTTAATGCAGTATAATATATATGCAATGAACTTCTTCATCAGAAAATTCCCTCAACAAAAATCGATGTGGATAAGCCGTGACGGCGCTGCTAAAACGAGATTGACTATATAATGACAGACATCAAGAATATATGTCCTTAACAGCTTCTCAATCGGCAGCGATCATAGGTTGGTGAGAGCAAGCGTGGTAATAAATACAAAGAACAGCGGCGAAAACTGATATCATCAACACCAAATGGACAGAAGTCAAAAAATATTACCATGTATCAGAAACAGATTCAGAAGGACCTGTTAGAGAAGAACTTATTTGGTCAATCCGATGTTGATGACATTCTGAGTGATACATTAAGAAACGCACAAGAACAACATAGTATCAAAAGAACGAAAGGTCCAGAAAGGCTCACTATAGAAACTAAAAATTTGATGAAAAGACGACGAGATGAGAGGAAAACATAATGAAAATCTAAATGAATCGAGCTAACTAAATACATCCATCTCCTCATCAATAAGAAGAGACACACGAGGTTACAATGCTAGAGATATAAGATCAGTGATAGAAGCGAACAGAGAAGTCTGAAGGTTCTAAGGAGAAATATGAATACTGGCTCAAAAAAACATTAGGAAATTAAAGAACGAAGAGGGCAAAATCACTACAAATAGGGACGAAATTATCAATATTTTGGCAGATTTCTATAATATACTTTACAAACACCCAGGACATCGAGATACGAACATACCCCATGTGCAGAATGAGGGATCTGAAGTTATCCCAGATATAGCAACCTTCGAGATTGAAAATGCACGTAGACAATGAAGAATAGTAGAGCACCGGGTGACGATGGAATCGTGATAGAAGCAATCAGATCGGGAGGAAGATGTGTCCGCCGAGCTCTTATAGTAAAATGTTCACAGAATGCCTTTTACAGGGTGTAACCCCGACAAAGTGGCATAATGTTGTTATTGTTGTTCTTCATAAGAAGGGTGATACCACTGACCTGGGAAACTACGGCCCTATTAGCCTTCTCTCTTTACCAGAATAATAACAAATCGTCTAGTACCTAAATTAGATGCATATTAGACCAAAGGACAGGCTGGTTTTCGTAAAGAGTATGGAACAAAAGACCATCTTCAGGTAATAAAAACTCCTAATTCTAATATTCGTCAATTATCAGAAATCCTTTGACTCTGTCCATCAAGATAAAATGTTGGAGGCCTTGGCAGCATGTAGAATTAACCACAGATATATATGCTCATGAAAAATATCTATGAACCAGCAACGGCTAGTGTTAGGGCGCATTCTGACACAATCTCACCCAAGCTTTTCACGACTCTGCTGGAGTCAGTATATAAGGAAGTCAATTGGGACTCATCAGGTGTCAACATTGATAGCGAACAGTTATTAATTACTATACCAGTATTAATGACGGATAGAATTGACGATACATATGAAATGTTGCACGAACTCAACAACGCTTTCAGATGAATCTCACAAAACTATATGATGAACCTAGTCATGATCAAGAGTCTTATGGTAAACAACACTCCACTAGAGCAGGTATCATCGTATAAATATCTGGGTCATGAAATCAAAATCAGCAGAGACAACCAAACACATGAGCTTAAGAGAAGGATTGGTTTGGCCTGGGCCGCATTTGGGAGGCTCGGATTCATCATTCATCTTCAGGTCCAGTATCCTGGTGTGCTTAAAGCGCAAGGTCTTTGACCAGTGTGTTCTGCCTTCTTTACCATGCAATCGGCAAATAAATCAGAATTGGACAAAGAAAAATGGAAAGATCTATGCTGGCAATATCTTTGAGCAATCGGATTCCTAATAATGTAATAAGACAACGCACAGGCCTTATGGATGCGGTGACAAGGATGGGTCAATTAAAATGGAACCGGGCGGGTCATGTGGCGAGATTATCAGATGAACGATGGATGAAAAGAATAGTTGAATGGAGACCCCGCGAGGAAGCGTACCGAAATCGATGACGTCCTCCAACGAGATGGACGGACGATCTTAAAAGAGTGAAGACCAACTGGATACAAGTAGCCCAAGATCGATGAAATTGGGCAGAGTTACGGGAGGCCTATGTTCAGCAATGATGATGGCTGTGTGATGATGATGAATGACACTAACTAAACTTTATATTATCATATTACATGACATAATAGGCGCGATTTGAAGTCAAAGCCAGTATCTCGAGACGTTTTTTAATTGAAGCCTTCTGAGGAAAAATTTTTATTTTTACTTTCGGTCGTACAAAAAATAATATATTTACTTTATAAATTCATAACTGTCATTTCACCACAAATAATTCACATAATTTAGATGTGCGAATAAATGGGTCAACCAGATCATGAGAAACGTCTATGAATTTAGTATCTATGAGAACCAGTGCAAAAACTGTAGGAAACATGTATACACGACTAGATTTAGAGCGAAAAGGGTCGGGTATCAGGTTTTCCGAGTTTACTTAATTAAAACAGATGTCACCCGTTAATATTCATCCGAGTTATGATAAAAACAAACGCATACAGGTTTGGAAAAAGATTATGGCAAAACTAAAATATAATAATCAAGATGTTTGTGGGAATCAAGAGTTCACCCCTCTTTGCTATCTCCTAAACGCACTAGTTTTATAGAGAAAAACGTTTATTTGCAAGTTACCTCATTAGAAAAATTTTAATTTCCGGAAACTATTATCAAATAAGTATGCTATAATTTAGTATTTGAGTTCCATGAAAATTTTGAATAGTTCAGGGGGCGCATTTAAATTCAAAACAGGACAGGTGGTTTTCATATTTTTAACCCGGAGGTTTTGAATGCACTGTATATTCGGCACCAGAACTGGAGGTCTTTTTAAAGCTTCTTCAACAAATTCATTAAGTGTATCTGAACGTGTATCGCTCTCATTAAGAGAGATAATTTTGTTTACTTTCTGGAGTATTTTTACGTTTAGACTTTCATCAACAGAGCCTCTTAATGATAATCATTTCCTAGATTAGCTTTCGCGTCTTCAGAAATTTTTACAGAATTTATTATATTTTCTAATTCTCCTTCTTTTTGCGCATTTCTAAGACTTTCGTAGGGACAGCAGATGTTGTTAACCCCAGTTGAAAGGAAATTTCAAAAAGTGCTTCATAATAATTACAGAGTGATGCGCTTAATTTTTCATCAATTGAATAAACCTTAGTTCTTTAGCCCAAACCGATGCTTATCACATGGATGCAAATCCATGTAATAAGCATATTTTCGGCGTCTTCACATGCACGTTCCAGATTGCCTAGGTTTTCCGTGGACCAGCTTTAAATCTGACCATAATTGTTTCAAATTCTCAAATCGGCGATTTACAAATTCCCTGCCATTGTCCGACTGCAGTACCGTCAGGACACTCAATAAAGAAAAAATATCTAATAACTAATCGGCAACCTCCTCTGATTTTTTGATCGGAAAGCTTTTAACACCAGCAATTTTGTTAAATGGTCTTGGTCAACCATCACGAATTTATATCGATTTTGATGAGATCGATCAGGTCAACTTGACAGCGGGAATTCACCTCTTGGATCAATAGAGGTTTTAGGTTTTTGTTTTTGCAAACATGGCTCACAGACTGATAAAAATATATTAACATCTTTATACGTAATATTCTTATATTTTCTTATTAATTCCTTCATCATTGGATCTCGACCACCATTCCCTATAGACGTTATTCAATATTTCAAAAAGTTCTTCATCGTGAACGAAATTAAAAATTCCGGAATGTTCTCCAAAGGAAGCTATTATTTTTTCCAAACCACCCACTTGAAGCACATCATGGGTTTATAGTCACTAGGTTCCTAACTTATTTTTTGTTTGGCACACTTTAACTTAAATGTTTGCTTATAGGTTTCTCCAAAATTCTGAAATATATATAAGGATCCACTTTTAAAGCTATACCTACCCCGTCGAACAAACTTTCCTTTAGATCGTGTAAAAAAAAATCAGTGCTTAGAACACTGAGTTCGGCTGCAGCTTTGTTGGTACGTACCTGAGACCCTATACTAAAAAAAAATATTTCAGAATAGAGCGAAAGTTATTTTCAGACAGACTAACCCTCGGAAACACCTGTAATCATGTTTGACCACAATCTTCAAATAAACTTACCCCTTGTCTATATACGAAATCCCAAATAAAAACCCCTAGGCAAGGGGGATGAGCTTTTTTTGAATGCCATAAAAAGTAAAGAGTTTCATGACCCCGACAGAATACACTGACCTCGACAAAAAATTTAAATGATAAATGCTTGTGCGTAACCCCTGATAAGTAACAAATCACGTTAATGAATACATATATTATACCCTGAAGCTAGAAGCAATGTTGACCCTATGTTAATCCAGTTCAAAAGGTTAATGTAAAAAACACAAAGTTTATTATTATATTATGTTCGATTTTAGGTATATTAATAATTTATTTAGGTGCATTGAGGCATTAGTTTTTACGGTAATGGGTGAATTACACCATATACATACATGTACTCTATTAGGGGAATAATACACTTTCGGACTACTTCCATCAGGTTGATGTGAATGATTGTAAATGAACGACCTAAACACAAGAAGCAAGTTCATCCTTTGTAGCTTGGAATGGACAAAATTGTGAGTCGCTTTTGACAATTTGAAGAACGCAAAATTATCCAAATATTTACTGACAATATTAAAAGGAGACAAAATTTTAACATCGCTCCACTTCTTGGAGTATTTACTGGAGAAATGAAAATAAATAATAGCTTTCAATTAAAAAAATATATGTTTCAGTAGATATAATGTCTGAACATTCTTCAGGCGTAGATAGGTATTACAGTTAATAAAATCCAGTAGGAAGCGAAATTAGATCCGTGGTGCAACTCGAAAAATATATTCCAGAAGGTAACAAACAAACTACTGTTTTGATAGTTCTCATTCTAGGTGCCCCCGCTTCTTCCGCAAGACTTAGAAATAATGCTTATTCATTTATGGGCCTTTCAACATTACATCAGACCAACTTGAATAACGGACGGTCTGGAAAGGTTCATACCTGACTACAAACTGTCATCAAAAGTCATAACCTATGAGACAGTAAAATGGGCAATTGCAACTTTTTCCCATTTTAGGTCTCAGGAGGAAGACACTGTAATTCCGGCGCTCCCTAATCCTCTTTCTATTGGGTCTATTTAAATCTTGCCTTGCCCTACATACCAGTTGCCTGACGAGCAGGATGCGTGGTTTTTAGGAATAGAAATCACCCTTACTGGGGAGTGCTCAGGCGAAATCACACCCTCCAATTAGTCTCTATACTTTTCTTTTCGGAAACAATGGAGAAAATAGTAGACCGCCATATAAGGGAAGTGGATGTGGTAGGGACACCAATCCATACCCAACAATATGCTTACCAGGCGGGAAAGTCCATGGGAATGGCTCTCCATCACCGAGTGAAGAGAGTGGCTGAACATGGAAAATACACGCTGGGGGACTGATACACGGCTCCAAAACGGTTAATGATGTTGAAGCTGGGGGTACGGAGAAACCATAGAGATGAGACTTGTTTTCATCCTTGGGTCTTAGGCAACCGTGTTCCAGGCTGAAATGTAGGCAGTCCTTAAATGCGAGTATGAGAACCTGTTAAGAGCCTTCAGAGTGAAGAATGATATCTATATTTGCTCGGAGAGCAGGGCTGTTATGTCTAATAAAGTTCATTCTGCGCTGCCATGGCTGGACCAAGGATCCATGGCAGATTATTCTAAGTATGAGGCAAGCTGAGCTATTCTTGTGAGACCCAGAGGTTTGGAGCATGAGGGCATCCTAGCTCTGAAGCGAGGGTACACGAGAATTATGACAGGGCTCCTCACAAGACACTTGGGGAAGACCGAATCGGATCAAGTTAGGAGAAAAAATTGTTCAGATAATTTTATCAGTTCCCTGTAGCAATGCTTACGTGTACAACATTTTTACCTATGGAATGATAGCAGAGACAGACTGGCAGCAGAATTTTGCATAAGTTCCAGCATCCAGCTCTCTTTTTCAGAATTGTATTCATCATTAAGTGACAAATCAGAACTTATTAAATAAACAAAATCAAACACCTTTTTAAATTTGTATATAGTATGTTTGATTTACTAGTTTACTTATTAGTATTTTTTTAAAAATAAAGTCTGTTAAAATTTTCATTAAGTTTTTTTTTTTCATTAAAAAAAAATTATAATTTTGGCAATGTGTGTCGTGTTCCCAAAAAATGTTCGCCTGCAGCCCAAAGACCGGGTTTCTCTTATCAAAAAGGCGACAAACCTTGCAGCCACGCATTTTCTAAAAACGGTTACGTTATGCAAGAAAATCCGTTACGATTTAAAGGCCGTTTCCAGATTTTTTTTCTCAAGAATAACACGTTAAAACTTCTGGAACGTTGCAACTGAAAAGCCGTTTCAAATGATAGCAACATTCTGACCAATGAAAACAGGCTATAACAGACGATAAACCACCATCCTTACAACAATGAGTAAGGTATGACCAGTCTAGATTTGGCAATAATTATTCCGTTCCCATAAAAGTACAATCAAAATTGCTAATGCCCTTTTTAAACTAAACAAGTTTAACCGATTCCTTGCAAGTCTGGTTCGCGCCCTACTCATCATTCCATTTAATTTGCAAAATATCTCAGATAATTCTATTATTGCGATGACTGGACACCGGGTTTTAATTAGACTTACAAAACCTGCTGGCGATATCTAACCCTCTCTAGCGTTACATTCTTGCTAAAGTTTTTGCACTAGTTCTCATAGATAGATAGTCTTTTATTTCTGTTCGAATCTTCTCATGACCCCTTTGACACCTCCTATGTGCAAAACCGGCTTTTTGCACGTGCATTAGTCTTGTCTAGTAACTCCTAAAATTAAACAAACTTATTAAAATTGCATAGAGCATAAAGACGGTTAGCGGCATCCTTTCAACGACATTAGCATTTGGTTAAGGCGTAAAATTTTATTCTGGGTGTACGATTTGAAGCCAATAAAGAATGAAATACCTAAAACAGTGTAAAAAATGAAGCGGTTGCTGTTACGTTGAGTACAAGGATATTGGCTGATATTTCCATAAATTTTACACTACAAATATCTACCCAACAAAATTCAATGGCTACAACACCTCAATGAAGATGGCTTTAATCCCAATTTCGGTAGTAACTTTTCTTAATTTTTCCTCACCTTACCATAGCTAGGAATTACAAGCAGATATTATATTTGAACTTTAAATGCGTAGCTTACATCGCAAATAACTATCGCAGTCGCTCTAAAATAGATTTAACATCATTTAGAGTTAGAGCAAAGTAATGCAAATTATTATGTACAATTAGCACATAAAACAAATAATCAAGTGGGGAAATAACCTACTAATGACGAAAGATTCGGTTGTTTTAATGATTGCATAATACAACAAACAAACTGGGCCCACTTAAAACGTATAATTAACACAGATAACCCTTAACACAAACATCACCACTCTACCTAGTTCTTCTGCTCCTTTTTTATAATGCATGACATATGACAACCATTTTGCTAAGTAGTAATGATAAGCTACTTAGAGTTGATCTTGTCATTTTCCCACTTGCAGGACTCACAAAATTCACAACTTGAACTTTCAAATATCTGTTACCATTTCCAATTTAATTATTTCTTTTAAATCTGAAAAACCTATATGCCTAAAACGTCTATGCAATTTCATAAATTCATTCTCACAATTTTCAACTTTCAAGCAATCAGGCATTTCAGACAGATCATCTCATTTTCCTGTTCCAATTACTATAGTAATTTCATCAAACAACTTCATTTTTCAAAAATTACTCTGACATATGACGCATCATATTTTTTTCCCTAATGGAGCATAAAACACGTCTTTTATAGTAAAACTGGTCCTTTCCTTTCCTACATTACTAATCGACACCCATGGCTAATAAAAAATTGTTACGAATTGCAACAGCAATTTCTATAGGTTCCTTCAATATCAGAGGATCAGAAAAATAAGATTTTTCATGTACCATGTGATCAGTGCAACAAGAATTGATACATAGTGTTAATATATCTTTAGATATGCTTTTTATATCAGGTTTTACCTCACCTTAAAAGCAAACACTTCCATCTGTGTTTAAATCACCTTCTATATATCAGTTTCACTTGTATTTCGGACAAAATTACTTCTATAAGAATTAATTATTTTATTAACATTAGTAAATCCACCCTTACCTCGGAAACTCCTCTGTTCACTACTTGAATACCCTCTCTGTCCGACTCTATAGTTGCCTCACTCATTGTTTCTCCAATTACCATTCCAAAAATCATATATCTGCTTTGAAACCATCTTATAGTCTTGAAATATCCCAATTCGCCATACCTAAAACATTCACCTTTATGCTGCTCCAATGGAAAGCATATACGCGAATATCTGATACCTGAGTTTATTTATTTTTATTTTCAGTAAATCATCTCTTCTATACCATTATTAATATACAGATTAGGAGTATTCGTATTCGTAGACGGGAGTCGGCCTAGATGGGGCCTCCACTGCGACCCTTGGTCTATTGTGATGTGGCTCACAATGTGGTTTCCACTAGGCCAGAGGCTCGATCCTTGTCATGAAGTCGATTAGCTTTCTGAGGTGGATATTTTTCAAACCTAAAAGTGTAATTTGAGAAATTCCAAACACTACTTATCTGGTTCTTTCCATTGCTGGACAGTGGCATAACACATGTATGTTCAAGTTTTCTGATCAGTGTAACTTTATTTTGTCTACCTAGCTTGGTGAGTTCCGTACTGCCTTGGATGAACAGTGGCTAGATTGAAGATCTTTTAAAGCCGCTTGACTGTCCGAGAATATTTTGATTAACTTGCCTTTCCAGTTTCTATCGGTACGCCAATGTGCAGTCATGTCAATGGTTTGAACTTCAGCCTGAAAAATGGTTGCATGTTTGCCTAGGGAACATTTAAGCTCAACGTTACCATTTTTATTCCATGCAGCGGCTCTTGTAACATCATTGGTCTAGGAGTCGTCAGTAAACTCTGTTGTTCTCAGATGTATCGAGTTTTTGAACCTTCGTTCCTCTCTGGAAGAAGGACGTCATAGGTATGGAAATAATTAGTTTTGGTAGGCATAACATCTGATGGTAGACCCAACACACTGTCCCGCTGATTATTTTTTTCCATGATGATTAGAAGTAGATTAAGAGTCACTAATATCTCATAAATGATTTGGGTAAATTTAGCAAAATGATAGAAATCAAGTCTTGATCAGCTATTTATGCATCTGAATACTTCAGTTGTCTGACAAATACCTTCATGAAAATATTCATTGTTTGATTTTCTTGTATTTTCATAGATAATAGCCTTAGAAACATTTGTTCGGGCAAACATTTCTTTTAAAAAAAAATCCTTTTGTTTCCCACATTTGAAATGCTGTTTCTTTGTCTCTTAAGCGTTTGGGTTGGCTGTTTTCTACACATTGCACTATCAAAGATTTAGTTATGTTGTACTTTCTATAGGCTTCTCTTTCTTTTTCGCTCAGCTCGCTTGTCTCTTTTTCTTTCAAAATTCATTCCGATACTCTATTTTCCACTCGATATATCTCCATACGAAATATCCCAGTTATCGAAATTGTTTCCATTTACACACTCAGCACTTTGCTGGTTTGAGCCATTATCATTATAAATCTTTTTTTAATTTGATTTCGTTTATTGACTTGTCTTTCCCCGCCAACTGTCAACATTTCCGCTAATTTTACCTGATACCGTAGCTTTAATTACTACTTTTTATCATTTTACTCCGCTTTCTTCTTAGGCTGATTTTAATTTTATTTTTCACTTCACATTATCATGATCAACTTCATTATGGTCTGGGCCCATAACATGTATGTTTTTAAAATGAAACACACTGGGTCAAGTTTAAACGTATAATAAACAATTAAATTTACAGACAACCATTAACACAAACAAACATCGTCATTCTACCAAGTTCTTCTTCTTTTATTACACATGGCATATTACAAACCTTGTGCCAAGAAGTAATTACTTATAGACAGCCAATGATAGCGTATGATGTAACATTGGCCACCAAAACTAACGAAACTGACTTGTTCAAGCATGACCAAAAAATTTACCATAAGTATCATTAAAATATGATCAACGTCATCGGAAAAGTCAGAGTGCTCCAAGTTGTTCCTCATTCCCATATTTTTTATGTTTGGCACACACCAAATGAAAATCCTATATCAGTCAACGAGTGGTGCGTGTACGGAGAAGATGGTGGACATTGGACTTGTAGCACTGTAGACTGTAGGTTATAGGTTTCGGGAAAGATATTACTTGTGGCTGACTGGTGTTTCTGTTTGGCACAACTCTGGGCGGAATCATAAGTTCCAGCTCGTTCCAACACCTTCCGTAGTAGAGATATGTGCGCCACTTTTCTTCGATGTTCAAGGCTATCAAGGTCTTTAGTCAAATCTGGGTCCTCCGCAAGACGGATTGCTCTCCTCTGTATGGAGTCCAATAGGTTGAGCAGGTGTTTAGGTGCAGAGCTCCGCACGTAGAAATAGTATTCCAGAGATGGTCCTATCTGGACCTTATAGAGCAATAAAAACTGATAAGGTGTATACAACTTTTTGCTCTATAGAGTGTTTCAAGTCTTTGTGCTGCTACCTTGGCGATATTGGTGACGTAGTTACGCCAAGACATATTGTTTTCTACAAGGCTAGAGTCAGTGTTTGACCTGTCATTGACAAGTCAGGTCCTGCGGTGTTTGCTTTTTTTGAGAATACATTTACTTGAGTCTTGAGTCTTTCTTGCGTTAAACTGGACTTTGTTTTCCTCACCCCATTCTATAATGAAATTCACATCCTCATTGATGGCAGCAATCTAATATATA